>CAIGRT010184065.1:0-17634 GCA_903798405.1 Fraxinus platypoda
CAAATTCAAGGAAATAGTGCACGTGTGAGGAAAATGAAGAAAAGCAATTACCTAGAAAAAAATGCTTATCAAACAAGTCAATTGGGTGGAAAAAGAAATCATTTTCCATTTTCCAAGGAAAATTGGAGCTATCAATAATTTTACTGAACTAATTTTTTGAAATAATAATAGACAAACGGAGGCTTACTATCATTACGAACATCAAATCGGATGGAAACTACGAGTTTTCTTACATTTCCTATTTCTGTTACCAACTGGAATTGATTGACATCAACCCGCACTTTCATATGCCAAATCAGTCCTCTCAGATCACATTATGGGTCCCACTAAATTTCATCAACATCGATAATCAATCACCACGTGGCACTATTCAAAATACTCAAATGTATATCAAATCTTTGAATCTGGTCCGTTAAGCTACCTCACCGCACAAGATAAGTAAAATTTCAACGTGGCTGAAAGAAAATTGAAATTTTGGTGGATTACAGTTGTACTCTACGTTCACTGGTAGGTACATTGTAGATATATACATTCTTTCCGTGTATAATTCAACTATTTCATTAGTTTCTAATTATCACACGTGTTAACGGTGGCGTGTATGGGTCAGCATTTGGCTTAAGTGGAACTTTACTTGCTTCATTACTACTTGTTTCTTCAAATGGTTCGTTTGATAGGTAAATGTGAAAAGAAATTTCAATTCCATGTTAGTTGAAAAATAAAAACTCAACAAATCCATAGGAATTCGTTTTCCATAAAAACAAAAAAAATGCAGCTTAAAGTGGTTGTACCTTAAAATTCGGTTTCAATTTCCACGTTGCAATCAAACAGCAAAAGTAGAATTCGTTTTCCTCAGATGTGACATTTTTCATATAATTCATTGCAATCAAATATGACCTAATATATTAACCAAGAAGAATAGTATTATTTTCATTATGATGATATAATATCGATTATGTAGCAGTTTATATGAAATAATATGATTGAACGGTTCAATTTTTATGAAAGAGAAGAGGAAGAAAGATAGAAATGTGAAGAATAATAGGTTGTCACATCGTCGATATTTTATTATCATAATGATAAATAGCATTACTCCGTCAACCAATAAAGTTAAATATCTAATGTTAAAAGATGGAAATTAGCAATGAAAAACAAAAAAATTGATTGAACATAATCGTTTTAGTAGTTGCGAACCAACCGATTTTGGACTTTAACGAATTGATTTCTCGACCATTTTAATTTTTTCTATTTAAATTGACTGGTCGAATTAATTTTGATAATACTAGGATGTTTCATCAATGATAGCCATCATATTTGGTCCAACTGAAAAAAGTAAATTGAAAATAATAATGCAATCTAAAAATGTGGATCAAACTTAGGTTCGTTTTTCTTTATAAATTCCCACAAAGAGGGTCAAAGATTATTTTTCATAAACATTTGTTTAATGTTTGAAATTTATCCAGTTGTCAGATGACCTACAAATGTTATAAGAATTCATTATTATGAAAACAATATTTAGAAGGTCCTCAATTATTTAACTTAAAAACAATTTACCTTTTATATAGTATTTTCAAACTTAAAACTGATTTGAGGTTGATTTTTTAAAAGTGATTTTGTACAAAGTGATTTTTTTTTTGGATAATGTGTGTTTAAAAAGTAAGAAAAAATTATGATTCTGTGTAAAATTATTCTATTAAAAGAATGTGTGACGTGACTTCTATTTTTGTTTCTACTACTCGTAAAGAACTTTATAAGAAAGTTATCTCACCTTAACTTCCTCTAAAAGTTTTTAAGTCTAGCAGTGTACTTTCAGAAAATTGTATAAACAAGTTCAAAAGTAGGTTATTAGTTTCAGAAGCAATTTTGACTCAAAATTCTTACCAAACGGGCCCTTACTATCATACCAGGGTTCAAAATTTTTTTAATGAATAATTTGATCTTTTCAACGTTTAAAGAGTAGTAAGGTTTCGAGAAGATTTGAAGTTCAAATGAGCTACCATATTGCAAGATAATGTTTAGGTAATATTTTATCCTACTTAAAAATAAAAAGAATAAGTGCTTGTCTGCCCAAGCTTTTCAGTTGAATTTTAATCTATAAATTGACCGTTGGGCCGCAAAGTTGGACCCTTCATCTCAGCTTTTAATTTCCTCCAGACAAGCTTTAAGTATTATATATGCAATTATCTATTTTTTCTTAAAATACATATGTATGAGAAATGTTTATAAACGATTTAAATTATAAAAATATATAAAAAAATGAATGATGAAAAAGTGAGTATTACTTGTGAATTCTACAAAATTTATGAACATAAAGGTGATTCGATCGATTATAAATAGTATAAACATTAGACAAACATGAACTTATTGAACAGGCAAGACATATCCTAATTGTATCCCTTAATCTAATCCCCGCGTAATTAAACAAAACCAAAGTGGATATAGTTACGTGGCTGTCACAGAATTTCATAGGAAGGATTTGCTTCAAGTTTTGCGGCTCTAAGTGCTTCCGTCTAGGTGAAGGCCACGAGCTGTAATAATCAGAGCGCCCCTAAACGGGTGAATAATTGGAGCTCATAAGCACCTTTTCCTTACCGACAGGCGACAGCGAGAAGGAAGCCTAATAAAAAAAAATTATTTTATTATAATATTTGGTGAAAACTGTACACGTGGGACCTGTTACGTTTGAGAGACCACTTTTGCTGGCTTCTTCATAAGGCACGTGGCCTATAAAGATTCCAGCCGCCACACCCACCACTTTTTTCTATTTATAATTATTTATACGTATCTTGTACGTAGTTTTCTATTTGTACTTGTGTCTGTCTATTTCATCACGTTCTTGAATTCCATTTCCACAAGAAGATTTATTTTCCAACTTCTTCGAAAGGGATTTTGTTTTCGTTATAAAGCCACGGTTTAATTAAAATTAAAATTAATAATTAATTTTAATCATATATTTTATGGGACTTATAATTTTTTAATTACATATTTTTATCAACTTTTATTAAAATCTATTGAAAATCTGAATTTAATCCCAAGAAACATTCACTTAACGTGGAAAGCTGTTTAATGCTAATGGTACCAACAAATGAAACATTTTCTCTTTTCACATTCAATTTTCTACGGAGTGAACAAAAGTTGAAATTAGGTCAGCTACCGAAATATATGGAAGTCATACTCATTTAAAAGATACAAAACAAGTCTTGATACATAGACGATTTATATGATCAATATACGAGTATGGATAGTAAGATTTTGATAGAAATTGCAAAACATTTAAATACGAAAACAACAATTAATGTATAACACTTGAGCTACTCCTTTATATCAGATTCAAAAAAATATAAATGAACAATTTGATCCGTCAAAAGCTCATATAAGTTACAAAATTTCAAGATTGATATTCTTGAAAGGGCCAAAATTTCACATAGTATAAATATGAATATAATAATTAGCATATAGGGTCTCAACTACTTCCCTTAACAAAGTTGACATTTTAGTATGGAATTCTAATACTTGACATGTTACACGTACAATTCATGTACATAGGAGAGCACCCCTTCTCTTGGAAGTTACGGGATCATTTTAGCGAGTTCATTCGACATAGTTTCCTTAAGCGCCCTAGTATGGTCTACTTGCTCACTCGTAACGATTTTGGGTACGTTCAATTTGTATAAAATTAAATTTTCAATTGTATCTTAGTTAAACAATTTATTAGTATTATCATTCAAGTGCAACAAATGAGGTAATGCTTGGATAAGAATATTGTCTAGTTATAGGGCTCAAACTTGAACAAACCACTTTTGTCCGTGCAAAACAAACAAATCAAAACCAAATTGAAGATTGTAATTGGGAGATTAAAAAATAATTAATGGGATTATTATTCATTTTTCATTCAAGTGTGACATTGCTAGCCACTCACGTGGCATTTGTATAACATGATAAGATGAAAGATCACACTAATGGAAGACTTCAAAATGATTTTAATATTATAATATTCAAAAATATAGCATGCCCCCCTAAATCATTGCTACATTAATCTTTATTCCTCCTTAATCTAGAACTACAATAAAGGTGGTCTTTTATTAATCTGGTTCAGGCCCCATAGACTACGTTTTCAAAAATTCCACATATTAAAATAGCAAGCAACAAAGACATATATAGTGGAACCAATTATGAACATCTACAACATTATAATATTCACTAAAAAACAAGCCTTTATAGTGCGTAAAACTCATATTTCTAAAGTGTCACACAACGAGAGTACTCATCTTTTTAGACATCATGAGAACACCCGTCAACAATTAGACTATTGGCTATATATTACCGAATAATACACTAATGATGTCTTCATATGTAGGTATTGTCTAACATCCTATCCATGAGCGTGCCTCGAGGAGCAGAACCTCGGGGGTATCAGAGCCTCGTTTGAGCTCCACGGTGAAATTCCGACTTAACGTAATTTTTGTCAGGGGCGAGAATCTTGAATCGTTAAGTCCTCGCGATGCTAGTAGTTCTTTGTGAAAACTCTAAGCTCGTGACAATATCGAAAAAATCAAAAGCGAGTAAATTAAGAAGACAAGAGTTAAAGTAGTTCATTCTGAATCAGGTTATATTTATTTACCATGTATAGTTCAATTATAACAAAATATAAGATTATTACTTAAAAGTAAGACGACTAAATAAAGGTTGATTCACAATCGAGAGAATATAATTAAGCACTATAAATCCAATAAAATACAAGGATTCAAAGAATTATATAAAAAACCCTCGAACTACAACTTATTTTTATCCCCACAAATTATTAAATAAAAATGAGAAACATAAAAAACCAAGTAGGAATTAATACAAATATCAATTCCACAGTAAAATACGTCATTCTCCAGTACTAATTGATCCTATATGTGACCCTAAAACCTTCTTGACGACTTCTCGTATTTCTACAACTTAGAATATCCACTTCAATTTATTCCATAAAAATTGTGTTGAAGTGCTGTTGTAAGAACATGTCATCAACATTCCACGAATTGTCATATATGTTACCATCGTCCATCCATTGATTGTTTGGCTCCATAACTGTGAAATCTGACCCTTGGTTAAAGTAACCAGTAAGGCCGGTTAAGGTTTCTCCATAGGCTAGCTGATTACCAGGATGGTAATCTTGATTAGTGCTCTGATTAACTGGATAATTGTAACAATCTGTGCGGTCTGAAACTGGGGTGCCAAATGAGTCTGATGAGGCGGCGGTGCTAGAATTCTCCACCGTGTAGCTGGTGGCGTTTGCGTTAAACAGGATGTTGCCACCGTAGTTGCCTAACATGTTACTGTTGTCAGCCTGTGGCACTGGCAGAATCTTTTGGCTGGAGGCCATGTTGTCTATACTAGAATTGTTATGGCTGTTGAGTTGGTATAGGGTGGTGGTGGAGGAAGCACCACCGGCCGCAGCGGCTGCCTGAATTCTCTCAACTAATCTTGGCATCCAAATATAACGCATGGTGTCCTTGAATCTCTTGCTGTCCACATCGCATTTGAGCTGTTTAGCGTGTTTTTGCACTCGTGTTCTCCAGTAGTTCTTGATCTCGTTATCAGTTCTACCAGGCAAATGTTGAGCAATTTTCGACCACCTATCACGTTGATTCGAAAACAATTAAACCACATGTTTCTAAATCTCGTCTTTAACACAATTTATCGAATAACTTACCGATTTCCCCATCGAGAATGGAGTTCAAGAATCAAAAGTTGTTCTTCAAGAGTGATATTTCCACGTCGTACGTCTGGGCGTAAATAGTTCAACCATCTCAATCTACAGCTCTTTCCAGTTCTATTTAGACCTGTGTCATTGAATTTTCATTAGCCAACATAAATCTTGGTATAAAGCCCTACTTTAATGCCTTTATAATTATTCCTGATCAAAACCAGCCCAAATGTTTTAATCGTGCTTAAAAATCGCTTTTTTAGATGAATTAAATTACCTGCGGATCGAGAAAGGGAATTCCATCGACCTTCTCCGTGTTGGGTGATGTAATTCATGAGAGCGAGGTCTTCTTCAAGAGTCCATGGACCTCTTCTAAGCTCCATTTCTTCTTCAATAATTTGGTCGTTGTAATTATTTGCACCATCCAATTCATCATGATAAATATCCATCTTTATTGGTTACTCTTTCTTAATAGAGAAACCGATTGGTTCAAACAAAAAGGTATCGAAGAATTGGAAAGATTTTCAGAGAGATAACTTTGTACAGAAAGAGATTTATGCTCAAGGATAGAAAGGGGAGGCGGGTTTAAATAGAAAGAGATAGAGAGGTTTGAAAATGGTGGAAAAAGGTGAAATGTGAAGGAGCCGCAACAGGGATTATGGACTTTTTTTCTAAAAAAATTATAATTAATTAATTTAGTTTTAATTATTAATTTAGTTAGCAAGGGGATAGAAGTTTGACGCCTTGACTTTTCCCGATTTATGTGTGTTCAAAGTGACTCTATTTTTGGTTAATTTATGCCTTTTTTCCTCCACACAACTTGTCACGGAATATTTGACTTTCTCACTTCTCTTTGCCGCTAAATTTCCACAATAGAAAAATGTGTTAAATGGTTTAATTCAATACATGTGCACTTAGTGTCACCCCTCCTAATAAAGTTCATCATTAAAAATATAATTTCAAAATTTAATATCGCCCCCTGTTTGAGCCAAATTATTGTAGAATGAGAATGAAAAATATAGCCGTTATTGGGGCCCACACAAGAGATAGAAAATTTGAATTAAAATGTTGATGTGATGGATAACGGTCATATTTTTTATTTTAATATCTAAATTTGGAGAGTCAAACTCATTTTCTATTCTTAATTAACAATGATTGTATTTAGGCCCTGTTTGAGCCAAATTATTGTAGAATGAGAATGAAAAATATAGCCGTTATTGGGGCCCACACAAGAGATAGAAAATTTGAATTTAAATGTTGATGTGATGGATAACGGTCATATTTTTCATTTTAATGAGATAATAGTTCAATTTGTTTCTTTTTAAAATGAGCCATTAAATTTTAGGATTAATTATATTAAATGAATCACCATTTTGCAAGATACTTTGATGATAAAATCTCATATCGTTTAATATAAAAATAAATAATTAAGATTTTGAGTTATTCTTATTAATAAAATTAATTTTTTTAAGATGTGACATCGACAGATTTATATTAATTGTGTGATTTTTGTTTTCTTTCTGGTCTTTTTTTTTTAAGGAAAAAAAGTTCTTAATAATTTTATGAGAAAAAAAAAAGTCATATAATAAATTTTTGTTCATAAAAGGAAAAGTAAGTTTGTGTGAATAAATTCAGGACCGATAAATATTGATTTATTCCATGCAGACATTGAGCAAAAAACTTGCAATAAAGCAACCAGAAAAGGGTTGGTGTAATAGTTATTTATAAATTTATAATAAAATCAGGCTGGAAGAAATTAAATTAAAATAATTGTTACTTAAAAAATTAAGTTCCTATTGAATCTACTTTAATTTATAGTAAACTCATGCTGAAAGCCATTTCACAGATGATGTCGGCATTCATCTCTAACTTAAAAAATATTTATACTGGTAATGCCCCACTAATTTAGTCTTGTTAAAGTTAATATTTATTTCAACCATTAAATATAAATAATAATTATAATTATTTTTAATAAAATAGAAGAAAATCTAGAAATTTTTACTTGCCCATCACGTGTTTATGTGACACCAAAAATTTGAACATTGCTGTGTGCACAGAATACTGTGCACAAAGAATTCCACCAGATCACACACAACACAGGTGGGGCCCAAATTTTTTACAATATTTTATTCACAATGGGACCCACCTCCATGTGAGATTTCTGGTGAAATTCTGTGTCCATTTTTCTGTACAAATGGTTTCAGCCTATTTAAATTCTTGCGGCAAATGCATATGCATATGCATGCACTTGTGGACTCCTTCGAAATGCTTATGTAGTCTATATATAATTTATAATTATATTTATTAATCTTATTTTTAAGTACATGTTTGTCTCCTAGGTCTTATGTAGTAGGACACTTCTTTTATGTTAATGTTTTTCAATTTGTCATTTTGTTGTCACCTTTTGATTTCATATAATGCACGAGGTGTTTAGTCACTTTAGTGATACTATAGTGGGAACTACAAGACTTTCCACTAAAATATTAAAAGAAATATGATATTCAACATTATCGTCATGTCTAACTAATCGATTTGCAACTTTCTTATTAGCATTTGTTCTGCCCCTATGAATTGTTTGAGCGGGGTTCTCGTGCTCGAGTTTTAAACTTGGATAGAACGACCCTACTCCGTTGTTATGAAGTTTTCTTCTCTAATCTCCAACATCAAAAGTCAACTGATTGAATAATTAGTTTTGATTCATGCAAAGATGCTCCCGTGAAGCTAGAGTAAAGAATTGTCCACCTTACCATCCCGAAGAACAATGACTCTATTGTTTTACATTTATACGTTGGAGACATTGTTTATTAGTTTGTGCCGAAATAATTCGAAAATCAAATAAGGAATATATATATATATATATATTTTGGCTGATTATATTCCTTTAATCATTATCTCTAAAGTGATTCCATATGTAGACTCGTACATTCTTATCAAGTATCTTAACCCACTCATTAATTGCTGAGAATATTTAAGACACAACAAATTGTGGATTCGAAAGTTGTTTTAATTTTTATAGATTGAGACAACATTATTTCATAAAAAAATAATTAAAACTACAATTTCGCATATTTTTTTCCCTTTTATTTATGATATTGATTGCCCTGCTTGAATTCGAATTTACCCCAAACGTAAATTTTTGGCATAACCCATAAATGGTCGTATTCAATCATTTATCTCGTTTAAAGATATACAGAATATATATATATATAACAGGAATTACAAGGTTTCTAGAGGGATTCCATCCCCATAATGGACAAAATAAAAATAAAGGTTAATAAAAAAAATCTTTATCCTTGACAAGTGCCATAGAATATCATCAATTCCTTTCTTCTAAGACTAAAACTCCCTGACCGGTTGCCCCGCCATTGATGGCTCTTTTTCAATGGCCAATAGCTATACCTATCTAGCCACCACCTACCTATAGGCTACTGTGTCTATAATTAAAATTTAATATCTTTAAATATAGTTTATTATCTTTGAAAAGTCAGTCAGCTCGATTACCATTTGGATGGACGTGTTGACCGATTCCACTTCTATAAATCAGTTAATATATTGCGTTGAAAATCCAATAAAATTATAGTAAATGATTGCTTGATATTAAGCATGTGATTGGTGGGAATTAAAATAAGATTTTTATGAGATTTTAATAAAAGTTGATAAATGTGTTGTCGAAAAATTATGGATTTCATGAAATATGTGGTTCAAATTAATTGTTGACTTTGACTTTAGAGTTTGTTTGAACCTCGTTTTTGTCAAAAAACACATTTTTGAATAGTATATTGATGGAAAATGCGTAGTTAAAAAATAAAGAATTTTTTTATTAAAGAACGTGTGGTTGAAATGAGGTCAAAATACTATTCAATAATGTATTTTTTTTTTTTTAAAGATAGGGTTTAGATAAGTGTTTAAATTAAAATCTAGATTTTTTTCCCCGTCGAATAGGGGCTAAAGTAGGTGCTACATTGTATTGGTTTATCCATTGTAGGTCGCAGTCGCACTCACTAGAGCGCTCCTTGGATTTTAATGATGTTGGATTCGCAGCCAAGATTTTGTGCTAAATATCAAGAAGAATTAAAAAAAATTAAAAACAGAGAATATCACCGACAATGAGGTTTACGTGGAAATTTTAAAATTGGAGAAAAATTACAAATTGACAAAGATAGAGATTACAATTTGTGAAAACCTGTGTACACACCCAAAACTCCCAAAGCACCTAGGAAAAATCTCCATATTTGGTAAAGATTAAAATCGGATTAAAATTGAAAAATTAGTCGTTATTATTGACTTTTATTAGACGAGTATGATCCAATAACGACTATATTTTCAATTTTAATTGAATTAAAATTTCTACCAAACAGGCTGATAATAACTATTCTCTCCCTTTATTCTCCCAACTTGGAGTTTGTATTATTTTGTACAATTCTTGCTAGAGCTAGGCCTTCTTTATGTAGCCCTCTCGAACTTTTCTTTTTATTTAGGGATAGAGACACAAATGGTCCCAAACCTTTAATTATATAGGATTTTTGGTCCAAACATTTCAAATGTGGCGCAAATGATCCCAAACCTTCTGATTTCTGGCACAAATGGTTCTTTAGTTTTGGAATTAAACTACTCGTACATGACTTTTGTACATCACCAATGATGTGTGAAAATTGAGGTCATTGATTATTTTAAGTGTTATTAAAATCAATGATAAAACTGTGTGACACATCATGAAGTGTAAACAACGCTGTCAACCATGATGTAATGTAGCAAAACTGTTAGTTTTGGGGGTGCAATGTAGTGCCTTTATTTCAAAGGAAAATTTTGTCAAATGACATTCTCTACTAAAAAAAAAAAAAAAAAAAATCAAAAAACATTTTAAAAAAAAAAATATAAAAAAATCATCTTTTTCCACCCACCCAACCAATTTATTTACTAGATTTAAGAAATTATTAGAGAACGACCAATTTTTTTCATTATTTCACTACATTTCATTTCAGTTAATGAGCTAGATGTTGCAATAAAAAGGTCTTATCATTGGAATCACGTCAGAATATTCTTTCAATAGATCTCCTAGATCAAGTTCCAATATAGTTATGAAAAAAGATAATTAAAATCAATAATTTGAAAACTGTCACGTGCATAAAAGATAAAGAGGAAGATGAATACACTACTTTTCCGCAACCACGAGGACCTAGAAGTAGAGCACTTGCCTCATTTACTAAACCCCGATATAATATATTTTAATTTACTGAAAAATATAGAACAAAGAAATAAATCGTTATAACATTTTCTTCAAAAAAGATCAACATGAACGAACTTTTTCATATTCCGTCGCAAGAAAGAATTGTTCCATTTGTACAGAAATTAATCTGCCAGAAATGTGCCAGAACACTCACATGGGGGTGGGCCCCATGTGAGTAAAATATTGTTAAAAAAAAATGGACCCCACATGTGTGTCTTGTCTATTGCATTTCTGTATTTTAATTTCTGTACACACAGCATAGTTCCGCAAGAAAACTTACAGAAAAGTTGATTCATGTCATAAATATTCTGCAAATAAATAATGAGTTATATATCTATAACTCGATCATTCCATTAAAAGTACTTCAAGTGTAGCATATACGAATCTCATTAGAGATAATATATAGTCTTCCCTTGCCCGCTTAATGCTAAATTACTTTCTTGATTTTCAACAAGAGTTTCTTGTAGTTCAAGAGTAGAGGTGGTGTGGTGTGACATTGTTGACATAGTATGATGGAGTGGATGTAAGATGATGAACTTAAATCTTTTTATTTTTAATTTTTTTTTTGTCTTTTTTGGACTTTTGGAGTGTAGAAAATCATTTCACGAAACCGCCCCTTGAAATATAAATAAAATAAGGACAAATTACATGCACAAAACTAACAAAATATTGCTTTTTTCTCGAAACTCGTGGCTCGGGTAAAAAATGACCCGAGCTTTTTTTTCCCTAAGCAGAGCAAAAGCTTGGTCGAAAAATCTAGGCTCGGCCTTATCGAGCTGGCTCGTTTTTTTTCCTTTAAATTATTGACATTATAAATTTTTTTAAACAATATAAATTTGTGCAATTTATACAAATTGTAAATTAAATTAAAGTTACAAGCATCTTCATTTTTTGGGGTTTGAGACTGACTACAATTAATTTAGGCAGAATTAAAATTGTACACGAATAAAATATTTCGTGTACAATTTTTTTAAGCAAATAAGTTTAAAAATTACATAATTTTTTTGAAAGGCAGCTGTAGCTATTTTAAAAGGCAAGGGCAACCCCCCCTTTTTTTTTTTGGTAACTGGCAGCTACAGTTGCTTTTTTCAAATAACACGGACAAAAAATGGCTCGTGTTTGGGTGGCTCGTCACCGGCCGACTCGAGGCTGATGTCCAAAAATGAGGCTGGTTCTGAGTCGACGAGCCAAATTGATATCCTTATAACTAATTCTCTTAAAGTGTGTTTGATTGAATTTATTTTTCATAAAAAAAAAAGTCCATTTTCCATCCAAGTTCTTACTTTTGGGATATTTGATTGACATTTTTCTTGTAAAATATCTTCTAAAAATTGGTCACGTGATTATATTTTCCTAAAAAATAAGGAAAATATTTTCTTTAGGAAGGGATAAATTCTTATTTTCCTGGCAATCTACTCCCTCTATCTCTCATCTACTTTCTCTCTCTCTTATCTACTCACCAATATAAGATGTACATTTTTAATATTTTCTAAATTGAAAATTAAATTAATCAAACAAATTAAATTAACAAATTAAATTAATAATTTCTACGCAAGTAAGTCGTGGGCAAGAGATCGAGAAGAATTTCTTTTCTTGTTATTAAAGTCAAAAGAGAACCCGGGTTTTCTGGGTTTATGGGATGGCGTTATTCTCTCACTCGCACAGATACATGAGTATACTTACTAATCAGTAAACAGTAAGATAAGTTTAATTAATAACTATAATACATTTCTTTAATAATTTTCTTATTCTCTGATGCGTCTTTGACCCAAACACCAACAAAGCAAACCGCATGCGTATTTCAATTTTTTTAGTATACATTAGGTGTAGAAATTAATTAATTTTCAAAATTCATGCATGCAGATGATTTTGGTATTCTTGCTTGTATCACACGCAAATATACATATTCGTAAGCTCATTTAACGTGTTACTAAGCCAATGTTAGGTTTTACTTTTGCTACAAAAAGTAACTTTTCAATAACATCACTTTATATCGTTAATAATAAAAAGTTACAAAAGAAGCGAAGTTGAATGATCTTGAGCTAAGCCAAACGTGCTCTAATTTTATTCGAGGAAACCATGGTTTGATTTGATATGTGTGATAAGAGATTTGTTAGATGACATGACATTTTGTAATTGTGGTGCTTTGAAAATTATCAGTCATGAGTTGGACCAATTTCTTGAATTTTCACCCTAGTGGGTAACCGCACTTTAGGAAATTAATTGGGTTGGCTCTCTTGTCTTACTCATTTTTTTTTGCACTCGAGAACTAGCTTGAACTTTTATGATTCAGCTAGTCACATATCACGTTGAATTTTAAAGTTTTATATTGAAATGCGTTATTCTGATATTAAACGATGCGACAGTTTACCAATATCTTTCTTTCGGCACATTCACGTAATAATTTCACTTTTTACATACTCAAGGGTTTGACCATGTGTCTAACAAGGTTTCACAATCTCTACTAATTATAAAATTGATGCCAATCAAAATTTGGCACATATAAAATATAGTTGACGACGTCTCTTAAGTGTTTTGGGTTACGAAGGAAAATCTTTAATAGATAAGAAAAATATATCATCGATTATTATATATTTGGTTACGTTTTAACGATACAAAAACACTCCCTTTAAGGATGAAAAGTCACATTCATTAACCAATAACTTGTTTGTGCGACAAATGACCCACTTCCTTTTTCTTCTTCTATTATTGTCGTTATGCTTAAAGAGAATTAAAAAATCTTTTGTTAATGTTGACCAACCAATCATTTTACCCACAAAGATGAAATGTTGGACTATTTATATAAATTATGAGTTATACTACATGTACAAAGTTATGTTACAAGCTTGGTTGACAAAATAACATTTACACTAATCATTTTAAAAACAGATTTTTAAATAATTTGAAATCAACGATCTGGATTTTGCCAACACACTTTGTAACCCAGTTTTTGTAACTCAACTTTGTACAAATAACTTTATTGATAAATTATTGAATCATCTATCATAATACTAAAAAACATGGTATCACGAATTATTTTTGCCGAGAATGTGAATCATAAAAAGTGAATAGTATTTTATAATCTTNGTAACCCAACTTTTGTAACTCATCTATCATAATACTAAAAAACATGGTATCACGAATTATTTTTGCCGAGAATGTGAATCATAAAAAGTGAATAGTATTGTATAATCTTTTACTTCAAATTTAAATATATTGGCCCCGAAAAGGATTGGAGATTTAACTGATTTGTTTTCCATATCTTAGAACGACAATTCCAGTAATTGTTACAGCGAATTAATAGAAGAGCGAAAATTTAATTCTTTTATTTTATCAAAAGCATGACGCATGCACAAAATTTCCGACCCTTGCAATTTGATGGTATTTTCCCAAGTCCCTTTATAACAATCATAAAGATTCATGCATTGAACAAAGCTCAAAACATGTCGAGTATGAACTCAACAATACAAAAAGTAAAAGTGCAACTTTTCCCCACTTTAACCTACATAATTAGGGACAATTGGCTGGCAAAAGCCCTACAAGATTATGTCTTCAGCTGATTCATTATTGTATTTGGTCTCAATTAAATTATTAATTTAGTATCTTCTTCCAACTAATCGTGCTATTGAAAATCAAGAAAGTAAGTAATATTTTACTCTATTTGAAGGCTGCTTGTTCTTTTGTATATTAATTAAAGCTTAGTTTTTTAATTAAATTAATTATTACCAACACACTATCCAAATAAGAATTTGGTTAATGAAGACATTCTTTGCATTTGTTTGTAGGGTTGTGATCTTAGGTTTCAAACTCTAAGCAAGTCTATAAACTCAACACACCTTGTAGTTGACCATATGTGACACTATTTGTCAACAAAGGAAGCTTCAATCATATAAAAATATTCCTCTTCCTTGATTAGATATCTAGCTACCAAATGGTACACGAATGTCTGTGCACTTGTTTACCTAATTATACTATTCATTTTTTTTTTTCGTGATTATGGATCGATCTCACCGGTAAGACCCGCTCTAGTTTGAGAATTTATCCTGAATAATATAAGAGTATATCGAATAGTTCGCACGTGTATCAAGAATGTTAGGGGGAACAGATTCATGTAGAGAGAAATAAAGAGACTTGAGTTATAAACTGATTATAATATCTCTTTTCATTATAATGAAAGCCCAACAAAATGAATGGAAGTAGATTTCACATCGAGGGTCAAGATTGAACCACTATATGTTGTACTTTTATTTCCATTTTCTCAATCTCACGAGATTGTACCACTGTATATTGTGTTCTTTTGCAGTCTTTTTATTTGTTTTTTGTTACTATTGTGCCCACGTGCTAAAAAAATTGATAAATATCTAAATCAAAGTCAACAATTTATTTTAACAACACATTTTATGTGATTCATAGCTTTTATTAATTTTTCAACCACACATTTTATCAATTTTTTTTTATCAAAATATTAAAAAATCTATTTTTTAGTTCAACCAAACACGGTACAAAATTAGATGTTTAATCCATTACAAAAGGAAATTGCTGTTTAGAACAACCACCTCTAGTTTGAATTTGATTTAAATATCAATTACCACTGTGAGCAGAATTCAGAGGGTCAAAACAAAAGTCAAACCAAACAATTTGCAAAAATTTGACAATCTCTTGAAGGTCAACGAATCCTAAGATGTCTTCACAAACCAAACCGGCCGTCTTATACATCTATCTTTGAATAAGGAGCTCTTTGAATGTATAAATATATTTCTTTGCAGAAAAACCTAATTGAAATTTGATATTCAAAAATCAAAAGTGGATTTGTATCCTCTTCCATTATAGATGCTTCCATAGTTGTATGATTTAAAAGAGATTGTCTCTTTGTTCTAAAACTGTTTCCCGTCAATGATTTTCCGTACATATATATACCCGCATTTTCTAATGATGAATGTTTTGTTTTGTGTTCTCACTGTATTTTGTGTACTAACACAATTGTTTTCTTAATCTAGATACGATATTATGTCACTTTTGAGAAGATGAGAATCACGAAATAAAGAATTTACTCACTCGAATATCGAGTCAAATCGTGTGCATCATAAAATTTGATCATTGTCTACGGATTTAAGATTTTATCAAGAACAATTATTCAACGAAGTTAAGGATGAATCGAACTAATTTCCTATCAACAAATTATAGTCTATTAATAGTCAAGGATGCATATCATTGGTAGTACTGGATTTGTAGAGAGGAGTACATGCATTTTGTAAGGAATTAAATAATTAGAATTAGAAGGATCCACTTTTTGATGGGCTGTGGTTGGCAATTTTGACTTATTTGGGCCCAATTATGGGTTTTACATGAAGTACACTTTAATGGGAATATTTAGGGCTTTAAGGTCTGAGGAGGGTTCTTCTTTAGTCCAATGGGCCTTTTCTTATTGGCATTAAACCAGATTTTTAATGGCAAAATTAGGGGATAATTAGGCCCAGTACGGCCCATAAGAAACAAAATTGAATAATACACTTTGGACTAATTAAATAATTCAAAACGTAATTAATACGTCTAAAATCTCCCAAAACGTAAAGAAAGAGAACTGACTGGTGTTTCTTCAACTTTTTCCCATTTTCATTATCTTGACAAACAGAAAAGAGCAGTGCACGGCCGCGCCACCGTCGTCTCCNTGAAGAATACACTTTGGACTAATTAAATAATTCAAAACATAATTAAGACAGCTAAAATCTCCCAAAACGTAAAGAAAGAGAACTGACTGGTGTTTCTTCAACTTTTTCCCATTTTCATTATCTTGACAAACAGAAAAGAGCAGTGCACGGCCGCGCCACCGTCGTCTCCGGGTTAGCAGCCTACTGGGCACATACCGGCGAGTCTCTACACCTCCACCGACCAGTGGGACTTTCTCACAAATCTATGGTAGCTCCACCTTCTCTCGCAATCCTCTGTAGCACCCTTTGGGCGAATCAACCTCACTTCTTTTAATGTGGGCAAGTATTTTGATAATTCTACCAACATGAGAGAAATTTCATGGCGGATTCACACTGCCGATGCCAGATAGGTAACTTCTGCAAGTTCATCAGAATGTGCACACCAAGTGTTCGACGTATTGATTCATTTAATTCCATATGTCAATATGGTTTCAAAGATTCTTCCAAAGTGATTTCTCAAGAATGTGGTGAATATGATATATGGCAAAAAAAATGCAAANATTCTTCCAAAGTGATTTCTCAAGAATGTGGTGAATATGATATATGGCAAAAAAAATGCAAAGAGGTTACTCCCCTGCTATCTCGCTTGTCTCTGTTTGTTTTCTTGATTTTGAGCTAGTTTGTATCCCAGAAAATTCTTATGCTTATTCCTTCTCTAGATAGTCCCATTGGAAACTTCTGTTGTAAGATGCTTTATCCTCATTACTGTTTGTAACGAATATAGAATATGTATTGCTAATTTCTGTCTTCCTATCTACGGTACATGAAATATTAACTCAGCATCAAACTACATCCCTAGAGTAGTTGAAAACCTGAAGGGCAAAGCAGGTGAGAGATCCAAAACTTGGTGCTGGTGCTGGGGATGGTGGCGGCATTGGCACTGGTGGTGCCGGCATTGGCGCTGGTGGAATTGGTGGGGGGTCTTGTAGGTGCGGGAGCGGGTGCCTTTACTGTTGGGGCTGGTGTTGGTGGTGGCTGTTGGACGGGTGCAGGGGATGCTTGTGGTGGAG
>CAIGRT010184104.1:0-10480 GCA_903798405.1 Fraxinus platypoda
AACAATGCAGCAGAATATGAGGCACTCTTGGCTGGCCTAAGATTGGCAAAGGAAATGCAAGTAAAGAGGCTCATCATCAGCAGTGATTCTCAGTTAGTGGTGAGTCAGGTTCATGGTAATTTTTCGGCCAGAGACAAGTCTATGGCAGCATACTTGAAGTTGGTAATGACCTTCATCTATTCTTTTGAGAAATTTGAACTAATACAAATCCTACGCTCCAGAAATGCTCATGCCGATGCACTAGCAAAAGTTGGCCAGCAGTAAAGACTCCGAATTTCTCATGGTGGTGCCTATTGAGCATCTCTCCAGACCCTCAACTGATGTAAGTAGGACGGTAATATGGGTTGAGGATATCCCACCTTGGATGAAACCCATCATATCTTACCTCAAGGATCAGGTCCTGTCCTTAGGGAAGAAAGAGGCTCAGAAGCTCAAAATGAGGGCTGCTCACTTCGTCTTCCAAGATGAGGTGCTATACAAACTTAGATTTTCACTATCCCTACTGAGGTGTATTAGAGGGAAACACACAAACTATGTACTCAAGGAAATCCATGAGGGGGTTTGTGGCAATCACACAGGAGGTTGGTCCCTGGCACAAAAAGTACTTAGGCAGGGATATTATTGGCCTACCTTGAAAAAGGATACGCAACAATTTGTTAGAATATGTAACAAATGACAATGATTTGCCACTATACAAAGATAACCTTCGCAAGAGCTGAGTGTAGTATCTAGTCCCTGGTCATTTGCAAAATGGGAAATCAATCTAATTGGACCTCTTCCCAAGGAGAGAGGAAGTTCCAGCTTCGTAATTGTCACCATTGATTATTTCACAAAATGGGTAGAAGCCGAACCAGTTGCCAAGATAACTGAGGCCAATATTTCCAAGTTCCTGTGGAAGAATATCATTTGCAGGTTCAAAATTTCCCATTCCATTGTATCAGACAATGGCAGCCAGTTCGAGAACAAAAGGGTCAGGGATATGTGTGAGGAGTTGGGCATCAAGAAACATTTTCCCTCCCCACACCACCCTCAGGTCAATGGGCAGGTCGAAGCTGTCAACAAATGGTTAAATACACCTTAAAGAGAAAGTTGGATGCTTCAAAAGGAGCATGGGTTGATGAACTGCCCTAGGTACTTTGGGCAATCAAGACAACAAGCCGAACTGTTACTGGAGAAACCCCATTCTCAATAGCCTATGGGACTGAGGCTATGAGTCTTGTTGAAGTAGGACTTCCATCTCCCAGACGAATACACTTCAATGAGATAAGTAACGATGAGATGAGAAGGTGTAAGTCGGACCTCCTCGAAGAGAGGATGGATGATTCTCAGGCCAAACTAACCATGTATCTGAGGAAAATGACCAGATATTACAATTTGAAAGTAAAGAAGAAGTCATTTCGTTTGGACGAACTGGTACTGCGAAGGGTATTCCCAAATTTAAAAGAGCATGGGTCAAGAACCCTTGGCCCCAACTGAGAGGGCCCTTACTACATTAGTGAGGAGATTCGGCCTGGGACCTACAGAATCAAAGACATGGATGGAAAGGCACAACCTCATCCTTGGAATGTAGAGTACTCACACAAGTATTACCAATGATATAAGAGATCTTGTAATAAAAACTCCCATTTTGTTAAGTCATAAGTTAAAAATTCCCCTCGAAAAGGCCAAAATCCCAGGAGGATGAACCACACCCTTAGGCAAAGGAAGTGTAAAAAACTTCGTTAAAAGGTCCTAAAAGAACTACGTTTGCATTTATGAAATGAAACACAGGCCCTTATCAACTAAAAGTTGTTAAAAGAACCTCGGCATGAACAAACCAGTGAAGAATGAAGTGCTCAAGAACCTCAGTTCATAAACATCGAGGTACCTGACCCTTAAACACTTGAATAATTTTTCAATGAATAAATCATTATCGGAATATTGTGTGTAAGGGTCTGATGTGATTTGAATCTTACATATGTTTGATCTCACATGTTTTGATTATCCGGCTAAACAAGTTCTGAAGTGGTTAAAGGACTTCAGTTCAGATTATTTCTAAAAATTATAATATGGCCAAGTCTTGAACTTTGTTGAAGTATATGACCTACTAACACTTGTAAAAGTTTTACAAGTTCAATCATGTTATTAAGGTTCATATTGCATAAAGTCTGACCTTATCGAATGTTCTCTGATCAGTGGACTTCGACATTCATAAGTTCGATGTTGTCAAGCTTTTGACGTTATTATTAAGATAATATAACTTTAGGTTTGATTCAATTACAAGTAGTTCAGATCGTAATAAGCACGTCAGTATAAAGTAGAAGTGGTAATTGAAAGACAAACACAAGTATTGAATAAAGCAGTTCATTCATAAGGAATATTTACAATTGGAGGGCCGAAGCCATTACACTTAGATAAAAATGTAAAAAATACAAAGATGGAGAATTTCTCTAGGCAGGGGGGGGGGGAGGAGCCACAAAAGGCACTATGGCATCAGAGGCCACTTCTTCAACAACATCTCCATCAAGTTCGATTACTTGGGCCCCTTCTGCTGGAGTTTGAGGTTCAGACCCTCCACCATGTCCTCAAGAAACTCAGCCTTCAATTCGTAAGTGTTGATTCCTTGAGTGTTTACCTCTAGCCATTCGATCATGTCAGTATAAGCATACCTTCTCTATTACTTCCCAAAACTTTTATACGCCTTGATTAAATGGAAGTTAGCTAGGAAGTTCTTCTCGACATCCTTGTTGGCAAGTTCGACGTCACTCCAAACAGTCTCCACTTCCTCAATTAGGTCAACCACTTGGGAGGTCAGCTTCCCCACCTCCTCCTTGAAGGCAACTTTCTCCTTATTGGTATTCTCCAAGGCCTTAGCCGCTAGCTTCTGATGGGCGTCAGAAGTCTCCACTCGCTTGGTAAGAGAGGTCACCTCGCTCTGAGATAAGTGGACCTCCTTCTTCGAAGATTCAATCTCTGCTAGGGCAGAGGCGAGCTTCATTGACTCCTCAGCTTGCTTCTTTTTCAAGGCATCCACCTCCGCCTTAGCCTTGCTGGTAACCTCCTCGGCTCGGTAAACCTTATTGGCAAACCCACAATTTTTACTTTGAAGGTTTTTAAGGAGGGCTTCAGCCTCTATGGCCATGCCGAACGATCGTCCCACCTGGGCCACCATCGTTGCGAAGATGTCGACGGCGTCGTTCTTTTCGACGTATGATTACCACTTCTCCATTCAATAGTTGTGGAATGCGATCGTTACAGTTTGGATCTCTAGAAGGAGAAGGGCTAAGGCTAAGGCCTCAGCTTCGAGCTCTTCGGTTCGCAAGGCTAGCCCTGGTTTCGATTTAGGAGCTTCAGAGGTGGTGGAGTCACTTAGAGCTCTGGTTTTGTTGGCAGGGTCCTGCCTCTGGGGTTCCACGGTGGTTGGCCTTTTTCCCCCCAGAGGCCACAGCCATTGAGCTGCCCAATAGCTTCTTCCCCGATGGGACCTCAGAACAGGGGTGAGGGACGTCGTTTGAACCACCCATCCCACTGGGGGTCGGGATCCTGAACCTTTTCTTTGGTTCCTCCTCTACAACCTTTTTCCCCTATCCATGGGGGTTGTACTTCTTCTTGAGAGCCAGCCTCCTTGCTGACCCTCTCGATTTTGTCTCTCACCTACTTTTCTCCAGCAGATGAGGGCCTCATGCCTCGCTCAGAGGTAGACGTGGCAGCAAGTATGGTGGCCATGTTGGGGGTAGGGGATTTTCCCTTCTTAAAATTCTCTGCAAATCAAGAAATGGACTACATCAGCAAAGCATGTACATACGACTAAGGTATACAACGTCAGCAAAGCATGTATGGGTATTTTACCTCTCTGTGCCATTAAGCCAAAGTCTTCAAAAAGCGGGTCGACTGACCGAAGTCACGGGTGGATGATATTTTTTGTAGATTTCGGACAGAGTATCGCAGTCACACTCTGTGAACTCGAACTGCTCGATTGACCCTACACAACAACAATAAAATGGTTAAGTATCGGACCTTGTCAGTTCGAAAACGATAAACATAAGGAATGCACTCACGGGCATCGAAATACGATGGGACTTTGACGTGGAGAACAAGGTCACCCTCACACTCTTGCCACATCCTCCTTACCCAAAACCAAGTCTCCTTCCATCCCTTGATAGAGGTGGCCAGACCTACTACAAAGGGGGGAGTGTGACCCCTAGGGACATAACGAATACCACCCCATGGAATCCCTTTTTCATAAGGATTTGGGTTGGTATACTATTTGGAAAACATGCAGAGGCATGTCCTTACCTAGAGAAGCCTCCTTCCAGATGAAGTAGGAACCCACTAGTTGGGCCCAGGCATTAGGTACGAACTGGGTAGGGACTAGCCCGTAAAGCCTAAGGACTGCCTGAAAGAAGGGATGGATCGGCAGGTGAAGTCCTACATGTAGTAAATACTCACTAACAGCTATGCAGCCCTGCCTAGGATAACAAGCTCGCTCGTTAGGAGAGGAGAAAATGTGTTCTATGTCATAGGGGATCCTATATTTCTCCCTAAGGTTGGCTAGGTAGGTAGGGTCTATAGAAGATCGAATTTTGGCTGCCCCCAAGCTATCTCGTTGGCCCCATTACCACTCCCAGAAATCGAGGCACCTGCCCAGCCTCAATAGCCCTGGCAAGGTCTGTAGTATTGGTTATTCGAAACCCCAATTCATTAGCTATCTCGCCGACATTCACTTGTTCCTCGGAAGATGTGGAAGAAGCCATTAGTTCTATAGATTAACTAAAAGTTTTTACAAATAAAAAGAAGATTAGAATACTTACGAGTTTCTCAAAGAAGTGAAGAAAAAAAAAAGAACGCTTAGAAGAATTTCAAGAAGAAAAACTCGAAGAGCCCTAGGGAAAGCTTTGAAGATTTTGGAAATTTGAGAAAAAGGGATGCAAAGATTCGTGCAAAAGTGAAAAGAAATTCTCTTAAAGATTTTTGCCTTTTATAGGCAAACTCGTTTAACCCTGACCGTTGGATTTTGATCCGGGTTATCCAACATTTGCCTTACAAGTTCTAATCTGAGCCATTCATCACGTCTGACGCTTCGTCTTCTAATGCTCAGATTAGAACATCTGGAACACGTGCCCCCAGCATCTGGAATCCATAAGGTGCGCAAGAGACAGCCAGCATTACACATTAAATGAGACAACGATTGCGTGCATTGGAAGTTGTACTGCCTCATCCGCATTTTTCTTGGAAATGTACTACGACATCAAATCATTGAAGCGCTATAATTAAGAACGCCTCGTAATTATCTATCTGAAGCCCTATGTACTTCAAAACTTCGATTATGTGAAGGCACTTCAGATACATCTACAACCTCGGTTATATAAAGGCACTTCAGTTATGAGAGGGCACTTCAGATACATCCACTTCGGTAGATTTTCCCATAATCGTTCCTGAGATGACACATTATCAAGTCAACCACCTCGGGACCACTTACATAAGATCTCCAAAGGTCAGATACATTCTCAAATTCTAACCATTACATAAATAATCATGCTTAAACTTAGGGGACTATTGTGATATAGCAAAAAACCACCCCCCCCCTATGAAACCTTTTTCTTATTTTCACAGTAATTGAATAAGTCCATGCATTACATAAATAATTATGCCTAGACTTAGGGGACTATTGTTATTCCTTACCTATGAGGCCCAGTGAAACGAGGCCATGTGGTACGACACGTGGGCAGACAATCAACAAGAAAGTCAAAAGAAGACCCAGTAGGTCAAACACACAAAAAAGACAAACAGGCCGAGGTCCTCACACAACGTCTGAAGTTTTCACACAGGACGATAAAGTCCATGCACTTCTTCAAAGACGAAGTTGATTAAAGAAGTTAAGAGAAATGAGTTGAAGTTCTCCACTTAAGTGAACCATCTCAGATCTCACCGAGGCTCTCTCCAACTCTTCCAAAGCTCATAAAGCCGACGCTGTCTCTTGTAATAGATTTAAAGATCTACTAAAAGTGATTGATGTAACACTTGTAATAAAGTTGTCAGTGTGTCAGTATATTGCATAGGGCGGCCGATCTCTTATCAATGTATTAATTGTATGAATAGACAGTGATGTGATACCCCAATTTGAGAGATGACGCCACGTGGTCCTAATCCAACGGACACGACATCGGCCAATGCAGTATAAATAGGTCCTCTTTGTAATTAAAAAGGGGATGAAAAATAGAAATGGAGAGGATCGTATGTTGTAAATATACATTTGAACTCTAGAATGAAACATATTAACATTTCATCTATCCTTCCACATATTCTTGTCTGTTGTTACATATATTAGTTTAATTTCAACTCGGTAATCGTGGTTAGTGCGATTGCTTTCGTTCTAATTTTGTCTCTCGCCGCAAAGTACCTCCCGCATCCATTTCATCATTGCTACTGTCATCATTCCGGTAGGAACGCGTCGGAATTGTACTTGACTTGACGTGAGTGAGTCTGGTATCTGTTGATTCATTTTGGGGATCAACACACATTGTTAGAGGCATATCTAGAAATTTAGTTGGGGATTGCATGTCATATACATCGAGTGGCATATTCCTTTTTTCTAAAATCGGATACATTGGCAATACGTTAACAAATTGATACTACAACAATTCAAAAATCTAACAAAAGCTAGCAAGGTAACAACATTATTCGACAAAGCTAATAAGGCAGCAACTATTAAATAAGTTCATTTCAATATAAGTTATTACCAATACACTGAAAAAAAAAATGAAAAATAAGTCACCAGCAGCATAGTACTTATTAAATGCTAAATGTGTTGGTGTGTAAACAAGCAACTTGAAATCCGTCCATTATCATGCTCTAGTGCTTTGCTTTCTTCCGCTTCATTGTAAAGACGGCGAGACATAACTAAAGATTTTGATAATCCATCCATTGTAATTAATTAAAAATTATATTATATATATTCCTAAGACCCATCTTATTGTAACATCAAAAATTCTACGATTTCTATACCTCTTGATAGGGATGGCAACGGGACGAGTATGTGACGGGTCGGTCATTCCCACCCTCATCCCATCGGGTATTTTTATTACCTTACCACATTCACATACCCGTTTAAAGCGAGACACAGCGGGTTCGGGGCGGGATAGAGGCGAGGCGAGGCGAGGCATGTCACTTGCCCCATTTGTCGCCCCATTTATTTTTTCTTTTTATTTTTTATTTATTTTATTTTTAGCTTTTATTTTTTTTATATCATTACTTAGTAAATATTATTATTTTTTTTACTAATTTGTTAGAAACAACTTATGTTGTCTTTAAGAATATGATAAATCTATTATTTTTGTTTGGTAAAGACTTAAATTTAACTTGAAATGGGACGGGTAGTGGGGTGGAGACTATGATTCCCGTACCCGCCCCGTACCCGCTTCGGGGCAATGACTCCCGCCCCGTTTACCCGATTAGGCGGGTAACCCTCGCCACATTCGGGGTGGGGCCCCACGAGTTTCGGGTTGAACACTAGTCAACCTTGTCGGCGTTGCTAGCAATTAGAAAATTGTACAACCCATGTTAATTAATACACATTATTTAAAGTTTAAGTGGACAATATTATTGTCCTACGAACACTAGTCAACCTTGTCGGCGTTGCTAGCAATTAGAAATACAAAATTTATTATTTTAAATAAAAAATCACAATCATGCATGTGCTAGTTGATTAAAACAAAAATTGACTTGAGCAGTGAGTAGTTCATTGTGGAGCTCTATTATTTTATTAAAATAATTAGAAGTATATTTGATTAAGCTTAAAAAGATTTACTTATAAGTAAATAACTAAATTTTAAAAAATTGACATTTTTATTGATTAAAGTTGAAAAAGTAAGTTACTTATTTTAAAATTAAAGTAAAGTAAAAATAAATATCAAATTAAATAACCTTTTTTGTTACAAGTTTAAAAAAATTCAAGCATTTTTTAAGTCCATATGTTTTTAAGGCAACCATGCAAATTGGCTTGTTATATCATGTTTTTTGGTCAAACTAATCTTCTTTTTACCAAAAAGTTATAAATATCCACTATATTCTCTTTTAAAATAGTAATTTTTCTAATTGACCCGAACTATTGGTTGAGTTGTATGTTATATGTTTGTTCTTCTTTTCTTCCTTCTCTTTCTACTTACAAAAACCGAGGAAATATAGCATTCTTTAGAAAGACATCCAATTTGAAAATCCATTTTTGAATATACACCATTTCAAAAATTTCCCAATTACTATTATACTCAAAAACATAAAATAAAAAGGAATGACCAAATCTATAAATACAGAGACAATTTTGTTTATTCTTAAATTAAATATTAACGGGAGAAAAGGTCTTGTAAAAACTATTTAAATACTGTTTTTCATTTTTATTGTTATTCTACTCATACTTAAATTTATTTAAAATTTTCAATATACCTAATTGATAACAGAGGAAAATATAATTAACCAAATCTAACAGACCTATTATCATTCATACATGATGTCCACGTGCTTAAAAGTGCTTTTTTTTTTTTCCTTCTTTTACTTTTGTCGATGCCATCTAATATTCAAAATTCTAAAAAGAACGTCTAAGTGCTACCTAGACTTCGTCTATACGAGAAGTTTAATCTTACCGTCTAACAACGATTTAAGTTTTCTTTTTTTTTTACATGTAAGCTTCGTTTAAGCCCGCTTAGACTCATAAAATCTAGAAATTTGACCTTACCGTCTAGCTACACTTTCACTTTATAGAGCACTACTAATAATATATGAAAGCATAGTTAACATATCCCAATGGACCCATTGTTAGTCTGAGTTTTTAACTTTATTTTCTTGATTTTTTGGTCCATATAATTGTTGCCATCAACTTACGAAATAAAGTTTCCAAATATTAATGAATATGGAAATTGGGATGCGCACTAAAAACACTTTCACTTTATAGAGTAGCTCGGTTTGCCTACCATTATGTGCTAGCTGGCTCACTCTCGCGCTCGCACTTGAGTGAGTAAAGCGCGAGCCCACTTGGGTTTGGCTCACCCCACAAGCTCCCCCTTAGGTGGGGGCAAGCCAAGGTATTCGATGATTGATATTATTATTATTATTATCATTTTCCAAAAAACACTCTCGTTACTAGACACTTAATGAAGATGTAAATTTGTAAGAAAAGTATAAATATAAGAAATTATGAATTTTGTTTTGTAAATCTCTTTGTATATTGCTTTACACCAACTCAAAGATATTGTAATTGCGTTAAACACATTTTTCATTACCTGAAAAGTACTATTAATTTGAGATTATTTTATTCGCAAAAATCGAGATCTGCTTTAGTGGGATATGCAAATGCAAGTTATCTCTTTGATATATAT
This sequence comes from Fraxinus platypoda, assembly GCA_903798405.1. Lineage (NCBI taxonomy): Eukaryota > Viridiplantae > Streptophyta > Magnoliopsida > Lamiales > Oleaceae > Fraxinus > Fraxinus platypoda. The sequence continues at coordinate 9,348 of CAIGRT010184104.1, forward strand.
AAAGCTAAATCACAAACAAGATATGTGTTTACACGTGGAGAAACAGCTATATCAGGGAGATATGTGAAGCAAACCTTGACAGTAATATCTTCAAATCATTTTGAAATTATTGCAATCCATGAAGCAGGCAGAGAATGAGCATGGTTGAAAAACATGACCCATCATATCCAAGAGATATGTAGATTAACTTCAACAAAAAATAGTCCAATAATTTTATATGAAAACAATGCAGCTTACAATGCACAGCTCAAAGGAAACTATATCAAATGTGACAAGATATAATGGCGTGAATGACTTTGCAACGGTCACTTTTCTTCTAAAAATGAGGAAAAAATGGCTCCCAAATAAAGGGTAAAAAAATTAATAATAAAAAACTGAGATATCCACTCAGATACAAAAGACCCACAAAACCATTTCAAATTTCAAACCTAGAAATATCATAACAAGAAAAAAAAATTCTCATATTACAATATCCACTCAGATACAAAAGACCCACAAAACCAGTTCAAATTTCAAACCTAGAAATATCATAAAAAGAAAAAAAAATTCTCATATTACAAAGCAGAGTCTTTTGAATTATAGGAGAGAGAGAATTGGTACCATATGACGTTTGGAGTTATATTGCATTATTAGAAGGTAATAAAATTAAAGAAAAATCAAAATTTAATAAAATATCTTTAATAAGATTGTTTTTAACTTATTAAAGTGAATTTTTTTACTAAAAAGTTTGTAGTATGAAACTTTTTCTTACTCATAAGAGAAATTTTTATTTATAAATATTTTGTTTACATATTAGTGAACAAAGGAGGATAAGCACATCGGATTAATTTAATCCTAGTACCAATTGCACCGAACATTAAAAAAAAATTAAGTAGAATTATTTTATTCTTTATCTGATTTAATACGATACGCCAGACGGCATTAGATCAATGATAAGAAAAAAACTAGACTAAAATTTTTATAATGTCGAGGTTTGTTTAAACGATTTCCTTTTGGCTATTCCTTCCGCTTTGTCGTTAGAAATATTCAATCATCATTTGCATCATAATCGTAGGGTTGGGACCACAGTCACTACCAGGAGTATGGACCATATAACCTTCCTCGACGGTTTATGGCACTTGTGCAGATTGGCA
>CAIGRT010184109.1:0-19581 GCA_903798405.1 Fraxinus platypoda
GTCATTCTACCATAAATTTGTCCAAAATTGCGACTGATGTGTCAGATATTCTTTAAAAGACTATGATTTTTGTGAAAAGTAACGATCCAAACTTTAATTATCAACGGTCCAAATTGTCATTTTAAGTGCGTCCAGACAGGCCCTTAGTTTTCAAATTAGAATTTTGTCGATCTCGATATCAATTTGAGAGTTTATCACATCTCCGTGATCATGATGGAGTTCCCATTTTTGTCATTTGTGCATCATGTGGAATTCTGGATATGAAGTTTGCGAGGGGGCTTTTCCCGCTAATGACAGAAGAATTAGAGAACTTGTTGCACTTTGGGAGGAATTCCTTATTATGTGGATCTAATTTTGCCTGGATGCACCTTTCATCTCATTCAATTAATAAAGTGTTGACATATAACCGATTGTTTATTGAATTTTATTTTCCCCAAAATATTTGGCAACTACTATAATTTGATTCGATGATTATATTGCAACCTCTCAAACTCGATAAGTGATCTGCAACATTGAATTTGTTCTGTAAGAATTCTGAAGTCGACCTTAATTAGATAACAATATGATGCCCAAGTTATTCATATAATTAATAATAATGGATTAATAACAGAATATCTCCCTAAAAACATTTCCAATTGCGATATACCCCATATCTGTTGGAAATCGCAGAAAACCTCATATTTGAAACATTTTGTGCGAAATATCCTCATACCGTCAAATTTTTCATTAAAAACAATAAAAATGTCAAAATTAAAAAGAAATAATTGTATTTTTAGTATCTAAACTTTTTATTCTCTTACAAATTGTATCCAATTTTTTTTTTATGTACCACCCACAATTTCAAACATTTGAAACTTTATTTGGAATGAGAAAAAGAAATGAAACTTTAGGCCACTGGACTCTGGATCCTACCACCAACAAACTCGTCTCACTCTCATCTACAGCTTCATCTCACCACTTTCTGGCCATCAAGACCACTGGATTCCACCACCAACAGCCTCGTCTCGCTCTCCTCTACAGCATCCAACCAACCGTCAGCCATGAAACAACAAGAATCTGCAGAAATCGCAGCCCAAAAATCCAATGTCGAGCACCCCTCTTTTGCCAGAAAACCCATCTCCTGTGATGCCCACGGTCGCGCACCAACGACAGCTCCCTCATTTCAATTGGCCAATCTAGTGTGCTCCAATCCACCAATTCAACTATAGGCAATTCGATTTAGTCACATACAACACTGGGTCATGCTCCAATTGATCCATTTAGAGAGGAGTAGAAATGGGAGAACAATTTTGTAGGTTTTTTGTTTTGGGTGGGGTGGGGTGGGGTGGGGTGGGGTGGGTGATAAGTTTTAAATGTTTGGGAATATGGGTGGTACAAATAAAAGATTTTGGTGTAATTTGTAAAAAAAAAAAAAAGTTTAGGATTACAACCGTAATTATTCATTTTTAATTTTTGCAATTTTTACTATTTTTAACGGTAAATTTAACGAAATTGGACGTTAGGGGGTATTTCGCACAAAATGTTTCAAATATGGAGGTTTTTCGCGATTTTCAATAGGTATGTGATATATCGCAATTAGAAACATTTTTATGGGATTTTTTGCTATTAATCCTAATAATAATTGTAAATCAGAGCATTACTGTCATTTATTCATAAAAATCAAATCAGACTTTTGATTAAAAATAATTAATTTATTTAATCAACTGATTAGCCATCAAAAAGTTAAACTAATCTCCTTATCAAACCCTAGGCCGCACTTCAACTACACGCGCTCAAATTAGTCCACATTCGACCAGTTGGATTCACACAGTGCCGGTCTTGTAGGACCCGGCCGCTCCCATCGCGGCTCCAGACAAATTTTCAATCTCTCTCTCTCTCTCTAGAGTTTTACTGGATTTCGACTCTCCTTGAATCCTGCTGTATTACGGAAAGAAGTGAAATATAGACATCATAATTAGGTAGAGATTACAATTGTGTTGAGTGATGAGTTTGTGAAAAAGTAATGGGTGTATTCTGCGGTGGCTTCCTCCGCGACACATGGGATCGTGCCACTGATCGTTGCTTCCGCTTTTTTCCCTGTCTATCTGATCCGGGTACTGTTTATTTGTTTGTGTTGATTAGTTCTTATAAGAATTATAAGATACGATGAAGTTTCTTTTTTTTTTTATTGAATATTTTTTCTGTTCAATTTATTATAGCTCGGAGATCTACTTTATGTTTGAAGGTGGCTTTGGTGACGCTCCATCTGATTTTTCTCGGGGTTTTATTTGCGTTAGATAGAGATTTGATTGTCAGAACCAGAGCAGACCCATGGTATTATTTTTAATTTTTCTCTCTAAATTGCTGAGTGTGTTGATGTAGGTTTTAAATGGATTTATTCTTTTTATGGATTGCGTTTATTTGATGATTTTAATTCTGAGTAACATTATAGTAGAAAGTGACGGCTTTTCTATATATGAAATTGATGGGAGAACACAGCAACCACAAATATTCCGACTACACATTTGGGACAATGTAATGGAATGAATAATTCTCTCTTCTTGTGTATCAAATAGAGCGATTGCACAGTAATATATCAAACCTAATAAACATTAGTGTTGTCTTTTTCATCCAATGGGGAAAAAATCTATGGAACCATCACCCATATTCTCCATTATGTTAACCATGGGAAGGCTAAAAAACAAGAAGAAGAAGACAATCGCATGCCAACAATATCTCATCATCTAACAAAGATGGAAATATAAAAACAAGATATTGTTGATGAGCCAAGATAATGTATTTTTGGAGCCTCTAGTATTGACTAGAGAGAACCTTGCTTTCCATTGTTGATAAACAAGAGATTTTGGGTATGCTACAGTCCCGTGGTTTTTTCCCCTTTGGTTAAGAAAGGGTTTTTCCATGTTATAAACAAATCTTGAGTTAATTGAATTCCTATTAGTATGCATATACTCTATTCATAGTCACTTATTAGGTTTACTGTTTACATGAGAAGGGGGAATTATTTATTGCATTGTTATTGTGTTGAATATTTGTGGTTGTCTTCTCCCATCAGGATTTGCGTTTTAAAGAGAATTTTTTATACGTCTTTGTGTTGTTGAATTCTGTATGCAACTTGATAATGATAACTTTGAAAATATTTATGTAATGCTATTAAAAAAAAAGACATGGCCCAAAAGCAAACAAGGATTTCGAGAATTTATTTTTTCTTGCTTTCAGGCAAAAGGTTTCCTCAAGTCTTTCCTATGTAGACATTAGATACCTCGAAGAATATGTTAATACACAGTAGTTAATTTATCCATAAATGAAAATGGAAGCTTACCATTGAGGTCAATTTATCTGCATAAACAACGGTTTGAAAACACGTAAGACTCGTCCAAGAGACTTATACCATGCAGCGGTTATCTACCCACCTATGTGAGCACGAGAACTTGATTCCACATTATGGCATGCTATAAGTCTGACTTAAAATTTTGGTTTCTTTATATTATACAATCATCTGACAGAAGACCTACTATAAATTAAGATAGAAGTGACAAGGCTGAGGAACTAAAAATATTCACATGATGGGTGGTTTTACAATTATTTCATTTCCTTTTCAGTGCTTACCGTGATATTGTGCTTTCTGTTTTCCCAACACAGGTACACTGCAATATATTTGTTACTATTCGTTGCTACACTGGCTCAGTATTTTATCACCTCTGGAACGTCTCCTGGGTAATTAACATTATGAGCTACTCTTACTGCTAAATGATTTACTTTTGATCTTGTGCTGATGAGAAGATATTTTTATGTGCCCGTATTGCTGAAGCTTCCTTTTCTTTTCAAATATGTAGCTATGTACTTGATGCACAGAAGGCTGTCGATGAGAGAGATGCTTTAGTTAGAAGGACATCAGTGGATACAAAGTATGAGGGTTCCTTTCCGAGTCTTTAATGCGCAGATTGTATCTACTCTATTTCTTAAAAAATGGCATTGTCTAACTGCTGTGTTTTTTGATGTATCTTTATGTTAAAATGTTCAAGCAAAGACAACCAGCTTCAAGCAAAAATGGCAGTGTTGTTATCACAGTGGACCAGAACCAATCAGGCCGGAATTATCAGAGAAGTAATGTTACAGCTTGGACAAAGCTAGTGATGGATATGTACCCTCCAGGATCATCTATTAGGTAACTTGTTTTAACAAACGGGCTTTAATATTGCTGCAGTGCGGAAATTTCTTGGTCTGATGTGCTAGGTGAATTGGAGTGACATCTTTCTGGGCCAAGGAAGATACATTTTTCTTATCTTGAAAATTTTGTAGTACATATTATTAACAAATAATAAAAGGTTCTTATCCGAGACGTAAGAAGATTTTTTTCTTTTTGATTTCTATGTGGGTAGAATTTCAAATTTACAATGTGGGACCACGAGATGGTTTTAGTTTTTCAGTAGCTCCGTGGTTCTTGTATCATTTTATGTTCTTATGTTGTTACTTTTACCAATGTCTAAAAAGGCTATATTGCGAACTAGATGTTTTACGTCCCTGGGGCAACTGTCAACATATTTGATTTCCTTATTATTCTCCTCATCATTATTAGTTTCTTATCATTTTTTGTCATCATCTAATCTTGAGGGGTTGCTCAATTGGAGCCTTGGGTTTGCTATCCAATGGTCACCAGCTCGAGTCCCCTTAGGGCCACTGAGGTGAGTATCCGACCGTAAACTTCAGGGCCCCGTGGGATTAGTCGAGGTGCACACAAGCTGACCCGGACATCCACGGTTATCAAAAAAAAAAAAAAGTGCTGGAAGAGAAGTGAACCAAAATAATCTTCTTGCTGAGTTTTGGCAGAGGGCAAACAAATAGCCATGGCTAGTGTTCTTTGTATTTTGGTTTACAGGAGTACTAAATAGAACATTGTGACAAGTTTTCTTCCAACTCCACAAAGGAAAATCAAAAGATATTTAATTTTTGCAGACATCCGACTAGAAATAGATTTAGATTATTCTCTCCCTCTATTATGGATTTGTACGGATAAGACTGCATTAAATTGAACTTCGTGATTTCTTCCAACTTCATAAAGTGAAATCAAAAGATAATTTTGCAGACATCTGACTAGGAAGATATTTAGATTATTTTACTCTCCATCTGTTATGGATTTGAATGGATAAGCCTGCCATTTGACTGCCTTAACTAGTTACAGAAGCACAAAAGCGCAGAAAAGTTCAGATGGTGGAGCAGCCAGTCCAAAGATCAGGTGTAAGGAGCAGCCCTCAGGTTGCAAAATCTGTACCTGCAACTCAAAGCCGCCCACTTTCTGCTGATGATATACAAAAAGCAAAAATGCGTGCTCAATTCATGCAGAATAAATACGGTAAAAGTATTACATCTCCCGATGAAAGTCAGAAAAAATCTCTCTCTTCACAGGCTAGTCCTTCAGTACCCGATGCATTTGTTCGCCCTAAACTGGCGGAACAGAAGAAACTTGATATAGCTTCCTCCAAGGTGGCTACTAAGCAGGAAACTCCTCGAGATGTCACAGTGAATGTCGATTTGGATCCTCCTAGGAAAAAATGTAAGAACGTTCAGATCCCATGGCAGACACCTCCAGGTAAATTTAAATTTATTTTGTTTTCTTCTTTATATTTTCATCCGATCATTTTATTGCATAAGAAGCAGCCTGGCAGATAATATTTGCTTTTTCATGGTCAGGGTTCCTTCGAAGTTCAATTTAATCAATACCTGTTTAGAGTGTTAAAAATATCTGGAAGGTTAATTATGTTCTGCTACTTTCCCTTGCCATGCCTTTCACTCGCCTATTTGAAAATAAATTTGATGACCTTTCTCCCCTTCCCTATTTCCAATTCATTTGCAAAACTGCCGTGGCTATCCCATAATATAATGTGAGGTAATGAATAGATTGCTAGCAAGGAAAATTGGGCGACGTACAAAATAAATGAACTTATGCCTAAATAACCACACAAACCAACGCCATCAGTATTATTAAGAACTTTCTTTTTGATCAATCGATGCATCTGCTGGCCGTTTCTGAGAGAGGAGGAAATCTTGCATTTAAAGAATTCTCACATTGAAATTCACATATATCGCTTCTTTTTCATGGAGATTCATCAAATTATTGGGTTATGTTAATTTCTGCATATCGATGCAGACAACTTCATTTGTATTTGCTGACTTGTCTCCTAAGAAGATACTTGTAAACTTGTTACGTACCCGTATCCAATACGTATCCAAGTTTCGATACTCTCTGATACCCTCCGATACGTACTGGATACTTGCTTTTTAATTATTTTATATATTTTTTTAATTTTCGATACGTATTTTTTAATTATTTTATATTTTTGTATGATTTTCGATACGTATCTGATACTTCATGGTTCACGTGCACTTTTACTACAAAACATTGATTTGAAACTTCTTGTGCAACCTTTTTTTTCATCTAGACGTACTCTTTTGTGCACTCTATGAAAATGAATAAAATAACACTACAACGAGTTAAAGAATTGGTTTTCATTCGTAGCAATTTGCGTCTTTTATTAAGAAAATTAGATCTCTATTTAAAAGAAGAATTCAAAATGTAGGATATTGTCGAAGACTCATTTGATACTCTTCAAAGTGTTGGACTGCTTGAGGTTGTTAATATATCATTAGATGAACTGGAGTTGGAGAGTTATTTTTAATAATAAGGAAGAAATCGATGTTGATGGTGAAAAAAATGAAGTTTCGAAAATTAATGGTTAAGATAAAGTGTTTTAGTATTTTATTTTATTTTTTATTATCATGCTTCTGTATTAATTTTTTTATATATTAATAAAATTATGTTGAATTTTATAACACGTATCGGCGTATTCTAATTTTTTCAAAAAGTCGTATCCGAATTACGTATCCGTATCCGTGCTTCTTAGCCCGTCTCATATCACGTACTTAAGAGAGCTAATAACCTTTACTTTCTGTTCATTTGTTATCGATGCACTTGAATTAACCATATCAATTTATTGCTTGAAAGGACAATTGCCTGGATATGGTGTTGATGGAGCTAAAATTGGTTTAGCGATGCATTGCCATATAATATACCTTGTGCTGTTAGGTGGACAATTTTTAACCTTGCTGAGTACTGCTTTTTAAATTTAGAAGAGTTGATTGATGATAAAATCAGAGAGAATGTAAAGCAAATGGGTGTTTACAAGAATGGCCAATAAATTTATGGTTTTGCTTGTTTAGATGTGCTATTCCTCCCCCTCCGAGACAACTATTATCCTTAAATATTGATTTTGGGGATCGTATCTCAATGCACTGTTCCTTTTTTTTTTTATGCAAATTGTGTGTGAGGGTTACAACACACAATTCTAATTTTCAACTCTTTGCTGCCATTCGTTTGGGTTAAGTGGTGTGCACCTGTCAGGTGGGAAGTACTCTGTCAACTAATTCAAGAGTCAGCCATCATTCGCGTAATAGCCAAATTACTAGCAATTGCTTTTAACAAGTCTGATGTTCCTTAACTGCTAATTTAATGAAGGAAATCAGATCAGAAAGATAAGCGAACAACTTGACTATAGTATAGGTCAGATGTTTTTGTGAGCAGTAAGCAGCAGATCTCCCCTTATTTTGGGAAAGCTGGCGGCCGCGTGTGAATTCTTTCAATTTCACCAAGGAACTGCCCTTAAGTATGACTCTTAAGGGATCTGCCTTAGGATGAGTTAGATTTCCTGTGCTAGCAAGAGTAAAAAATAAGGAATGGAGTGGAGATGCAACGGGGTTCATTTACTTAATTTAACTGCACTTTTGGCAGATGCAAATTTTACCACAATTTATGTCATGTGGATCCTGAATTTGAGTTTGGGATCTAAATGGAAGTTGAGGTTAAAAGAAGTGTCATTAAGGGGAAATTGACAAAAGAACATGGCCCTGCATTTTGAAATGGAAAACGTAATTTCAAATTCAATTCAATCATACCTCAATTTTTTCAAATATGGAATCTGGGATCAATTAACGGGAGATCTTGGGAGATAAATTTGTTGGTACCTTGCAAATGAACTAATTATGTTAGCTGCTATAGTTAGAGGAAAATTTGAAGCTTGCAAATGATCTAAAATTTTTGCTTCTCGATGTTATCGTATTTTTGATAATTACAAGCTCAAAATTTTGATTTGAATGGAAAAGATTGTAAGCTGCGACATATTTCAAATATGAAGTAACTATATGACAGCAATAAACTCAATCGTGAATGAGATTGACGTTCTGAGAAACAAAATCTTTCTAAAATTAGTATGTAAAGCATCATAATGTACTCTGTTTCCACTTTTAGCATGCGGCGCAACTATATTGAAACCTAGCCTTTACCTGCTGGTATTCAGTATTTACTTTTGTTTTTTCTTTCATGCAGAAATCAAAATTAGCGATTCTTGGCACGTCGGCATTGGTGAAAATAGCAAGGAAGTTGAAGTGCAGAAAAATAGAGCGCGGCGAGAGAGAGAAGTTGTTTACAGGACAATTCAGGAAATTCCCCCAGACCCGAGGGAACCTTGGGATGGGGAGATGGACTTTGATGATTTGCTAACCCCAGAAATACCCATCGAGCAAATGCCTGATGTCGAACCATTAGAAGCACCTGTGGAAAGCCAAGAAGTGGCAGCAACCATTGCCTCTACATCGTCACAGAATGTCAGTGGGGTCGGTATGCCTGAACCCGACCTTGAGTTGCTTGCTGAATTGCTTAAAAATCCGCAGTTGGTTTTTGCCCTGACTTCTGGCCAGGGTGGTCCATTATCAAGTGGCGAGACTGTTAAGCTGCTCGATATGATAAAAGCGAATGGAGTGAACTCTTCGAATAGTTTAGCATCTCTAGGCACAAAAGCTGATAATAAGGTTGAAGTGTCTCTTCCATCCCCAACTCCCTCCAGCAATCCTGTAACGGTGCGTAAATTTAAGCACATTTTGTACACAACTTTGTCGAATGGAATTGTTTCAGTTTTCTCCGCTACGTCGTGTTCATGTCTGTATACTGGTTTAACTTGCAAGTTTTGGAGGTCTGGGAGGATGGGACGGGTTATATACGTGAACACTGAAGCTGAAAATGTTCGTCGTTTTCATTCACTTCATTTCCCCTTAAACCTACGAAATATTGAATCCCATAAAGAAATAGGAAAATAAAAAAGAAAGGGAACAATACAGCAAAAGTCGAAGACATTTCTAAACTGTGTAACAGTTCATAATTAGATCATTACCTCTTTACAATTCCTTTACTTCCATTGTTCTTTTGTGGAAGGCGTCTACTGATGGATGATATTTTTTGTTTTCTTTTCTCGACTCTTGATTTTTGCAGGGTGGATTGAAGCCTGATTTTTTGAGAAATCCATTTTCACGGCAGCATGCAGTAGCAAACGGTAATGCACACATTCCGGCAAGCAGCTTAAATCATTCAAAGATTCCGGCCAACCTCGTGTTGGCATCTCAATCGTCTGCTGTTCAGCAGTTGGTCCACCAACACCAAGTGGTACCACCAGCATCATCTTTTCGAACAGCTTCTCAACAATGGCACCTACACATAACTTCGGCCAACACAAAATTAGCCTCGGAAATGATGCCAAACACTAATAATTTAGCTAATTCTACCTTAGGTAACGCTCAGCCATTGCCGGGTTCAGTCATGTCAACATTAACTGAAAGACAAATTTCATACGGGCCTGAGCCCCATTATCGGGAAATCGCACAATCAAATTATTATAATGCTTACACCAGAGGACCTCTTCAGGCTTCTGAAAGAAATCACTTAGAGGAGGCACCTAAGTTTGAGACGTGGAGCCCGGAAAATAGTCCGATGAGGTCTCGTGGATATGTCGTGGGCCGGAATCAACCCCAACCAATAATGAACTCGAGACATGGTTATAGAGCCGAAGGGGCAATGCTGCAGGATCAGGTGCAGCCATCAGGTTATCAGGATCATGGTCGAGGTGGGAACAGAGGATGGCACGGTGGGAGAAGATAGCAGGTGATTAACCTGTGCTAATAGTGATGTTCGAAGTTTATGGTGTGGTCGTGGTATATGGACTATGGTCCTAATGTCAGCAAAATTTAGAATTAGTGGGTTTTTTCAGAGAATTTTGGATATTTTTGTTCTCAATTTGGATAAATTATTGTGTTTTACATTTAACTTTTCTTACTTCTGTAAAACTTATTCGACAGCTTTCAACTGTTAAATGTTCAAAATGAGCTACACAAACTGATATGTTAGACATCATCTGAAGTTTCTTGGAGCTGACTGGAGGGTTGGTAGTATGACGGTTTTATACGATTATGACTGATATGTTGGATTGAATATCGATAGATATGTATGTTTTAAAAAGAAAAATGATTCTGGCACATTGATTATTAATTTTTTTCTAAAAATTGTTATGATTATAAATTTTAATTATTTGATAAATGTAGAAAAATAAAAAAAATTATGATATTAGTTCGTTTGTAAAAAGTTATATAATTATTTTTTAAATTTCTTTCTGAAATAGTAAAAAAAAATATATTTTTTTTAAAAAAAGAAAAGTTTGAACGAGGGCCTAGGATTTGCTTAAAGGAAACGCTGGTTCCTGTCTTTATCACCCAGAATCAAAATTCTGGCAGTTCACCTTGCCAATACAGAAATCTTGAATCAAGTTAATTTTTTTGAAGAGCATTAAGATGGGATTTAGATTCCTGATCAATTTCAATGCAATTCAAAAAGTCTCCAGAATCTCATCGTCCTACTCTTGCAAGAATTTAAATAATCCCACCGCTGCACTCCTTGCTCTCAATTCTGAGTTATATGGAAATTCTAACAACAACCGGAATTTCAAGGTTCACAAGCGGTGGCATATAGGCCATTCCCACCACCAGCATGACCACCATCATCACCACCAGGATCTCAGCTCCGGCAAGGAGGGGGACAAGATTTTCCGTCTTGGCCTAGCTGCTGATGTTGGCTTGGCCACCGGTAAAGCCTTGACCGGTTATCTTTCCGGTAGCACTGCTATTATTGCTGATGCGGCTCATTCAGTCTCCGATGTGGTATAAGTAGAGTTTAAATAACAATATTTTATTATTATTAGCATTACACTAAATTACTTGAAAGTTTCATGTTTTTCATTCTTTCATTTCTGTTTAGTTAATTGTACGAGTCTGATGGTGTAGGTTTTGAGTGGGGTGGCATTGTTGTCCTTCAGAGCTGCCAGCGCACCGAAGGACAAAGAACATCCATATGGTCACTTATGATCCGTATCTACGCGCTACTCTGTTCATGTTTGATATTTGTAGCTCTATTTGGTTTTCCTTTGTTTAGTAACTAAATCAGTTCGTTATTGTATAATAAAAGCGCTGCATGGGTAGATTCGTCTAGCTAAGATACAAATCCTATCACTAAAACATGGAACATTGATTTATATGTATAAAGGTAGTTCATTTGACAAACTTCTGGCAAATGTGCGGCTGAGATGTGTGTAAAGTGAGGAAAAAGATGGATTCTTGTGGTGTTAATTGGAGAATATCAGTGAAATCTAGCATCTACTATGAAAACAATATTTGAAACTATTTTGTTATGTTAGGAGTCTTTTCTTTCTCAGAAACCAAGAAGCATAGATGTGTATTGGAGAAACAGATACCATAACACAACATGGACAAAATGAGAATAGGAAAGCATAAAATTAGAACATGGCCATGCTAATGATATCTTAGTGCATGTTTATGATACTAGTTTACTCGAAATGTTCTTATCCTTATACCTGTGAATAAAGTCATACGTTTATTATCTTTCTATGTACTCATATTAGTCATAGTGTCATATAGCTTTTATCAACTGCATTGATCAGAGAATTCATAAAACACTTCTCCAAATACTGTTCTGCGTGACTGTGATTCTGCTTATATAAATCATCAAGTTAATATGATTCTCTTTCCCTTAATCAAGATATGCTACACTTTTAGTAAACACTGAAGGCATTCGGCTTGGCATTTTCTTACAAAGTGTGAGGTTGAAATAGTTATTCTTGTTAGATATGTTTTTTCTTCTCAAGAATTGATTGAATTTTGATCTTGTTAGAAAAATGTTGTTCACACTTTTTGTAATTCCTATCCTCGTGCTTGGAATTTCCTGATTCATGTCTACCGTCAATGGTCACTTATTCTCAGTTTCCTCTTGCTTCTAATTTCTAATCCAGATTCATTCCAAGATGCTATCTAGACATATATGATTAGTCATTGTTTCATTTTTCTGAGTCTATGATTGAAATGCTAATTGGCATATTCTATATTATATAGCATAAATGGTGACTACACAGTGCTGAAGAAAAGTTTTTCCTTAGGTTCACGGACATATTTAAATTTTTCGTACAATTCATATTACCCTCTCTTACAATTCCTATTGCTCTTCGTTTTTCAGGACATGGTAAATTTGAGACATTAGGAGCTCTTGGAATTTCTACTATGCTTTTGGCTACTGCTGGAGGCATTGCATGGCATACTTTGGACATCCTAGCCGTAAGTTTCTAAAAACATGTTTGGGAAGTATTTATAAATGGTTTAAACTATCAATAGATAAATGAGTGGTGCATAAGTGGGTAGTACTGATGAGTCCCTCGAAATGTGTGGATAAAAAATGGCTTGATTGTTTATAAACTGTTTATAAATGTGAGCCAAACATAGGTTAGTTTTCAATTTTTTTGGGAAATGGTTCTTTATGTTGGTTGGAAATATTGTAAAATATCAGCATCAAAGATGTCGTAAATTGTTGAATGTAGATACATGGTTGATTTAATCATGTTTTATTTCTTTTTAATAAAGTAATTATATTTTATCTGCAGGAAATATGGTCTGTTGCTCCTGAGATAGTTAATCAGTCCTCAACTCATGACCACGTGCACGGCCACCACCACGTTGGACATCACCATGGAATGGACATGGAACACCCAGTTCTGGCTTTGAACATGACTATAGTATCCATAGCTGTTAAAGAAGGGTCTCTGCAAGTCATGTTACTGTTAATTTTATGTGATATTGTTAGTTTTAGCTCCTTTGCAAATATAACATGCCTATATGATTTGGACACACTCTCATGTGAATTATCATCTAGTATCTTGTGTATTAGTTGTCATGTCAACTCCTGTATGTTCACTTCACTTAACAGATAGATTTTGGCTTATAATTTTTAAATATTGATATATTCAGGTGAAGTTGTGACTTCAATATTTGCTAATGATAATTAAAATGAGGACTTCTAGAAGTTGCTTGTTATGCCCAGAAAAAAAAATATCAAATTCGCCACCATAAAGAATGGAAATTGGATGTTGACTTTTATATGTTTCACTATTATTTTTCAACTGACATATGAGAGGATGGGAGGAGGCAATAAATAGACTTTTAGCAGGATCTTAGCTTTTATTAACTTTTGATTTGAGAGAATAAAGAATTATGGAGAAACCTAATGGCCAGGACTTATTTTTGCTTCTGTTGGAACTAAGTTAGATGGAAGAAAGTTTGAAATAGAATTGGTGAATTGATAATCCTTACTCTTGATTAGACTTTCTTTTCATTTTTTTTGTTATAGCCATTCAAATTTGGTTGGATATGAATTGTGCTTCTTTTAGACTGGTAAATAGCTTAAGTTGATAATAAATTAATATTTATTACTGCTCCAGTGCCAATAAAGCATGCATACAGTTGTAATCTTGCACACATATATTATGCAGACTAGAGTGTGCCTGTCAGACCCATAGCAAGTGCTTATTTGATGTAGTGATAAAGCAGAGAGTTTTCTTGCTACTTTATTTTATTCATTTACATATTCTACTTCTTTTGATATCGTGAAACGACACAAATTGGCCAAAGAGTTTATCCATGGATCCATACATGTTGAAATGGCATGGAAACTCCAGAATATCAGGAAGAACATTGACTACAACAATTATTTGTCATGATTGTGGAACTAAGACTAACACGTGTTTACCTCTTCTCTTTCCTCCATGAGTAGGAACAATAGTTTATTGATGAGGCATTTTGCCAACACTTGATAGCTGCTTTCCCAGTTACGTCTCATTAGAACATTGCTTCCTTTCTCGATTTATTAATTGATGATTATGGGACTGGATATCAATTAAAATTTTATTACTCATATATTGGTCAATCATGTAAGATACTGATAGACAAGTAGATATCCCTGGTTCTCGATTGTATTTAAGAAATATAGCATGCTCCTTTGTCATATATATATTTCCTTCCATGTTGCTGTATTGACTTATACATTTTGCCTGTACCATGTAAGATGTTGATAGACAAGTAGAGGCTCCTGGTTATCGATTGCATTTAAGAAATGTGGTTTTTTTTTTACCAGGTTATATTGGATAACAAAAAGGGCAGGGGAAAAGACGGGCAGTGGTCTTATGAAAGCCAACGCTTGGCATCACCGCGCTGATGCAATTTCATCCGTAGTTGCTCTCGTAGGGGTTGGTAAATATTTCTCTTTGACTAATGTGGCTTTGAAATTTTACTTTGGTTTTTGTTTTTACTTTGCTTCCTAAGTGGCATTTAATGTTGTGTTAATATATTACTTATGCGAAGTTGTTTGATACTCATGGCTGTGCAAACCTGTTAGCAAATTTTGTTGATGTTTGGAAAAGAATAATCATTACTTCTACCACACAAAGGGCTATCTCAAGGAGTATCATCACATAGCATATTTTTGTTTCTATATGTTTGTCTGCTGAAGTGTATTTCTATTTTAGAATTTGAGAGATTTTAGTTTCAGAAGCCAGGTGGTCGAAGAATGTTATCCTCTTAATACTCCTAGAGATGTCATTGTGAGGCATCTAGGCCTCTTTGAATGATGTATGAACCTTTGCTGTAGTTGTCGACATTTTGTTTTCTCTATTTCTAGGTTTCTTTGCGAAATTTTAGGCAAATATTTCTAGTTTTTAACTTTTATAGTTTTTTATTCCATTATTAACTTGCCCATTATCTGACGTTGTTGGGCTTTTCTATCATTATTGACAATGTTCGTTGTGAATTGCGAGATTAGGTGGATCTTTTCTTGGGGTGAGATTCCTGGATCCTCTTGCTGGACTTGTCGTCTCAGGAATGATCTTAAAAGCTGGACTTGAAACTGGTTACCAAAGGTATAATTTTGTCATATAATTGGTATGTTTGTAAAAGCATTTAAGATTTTCTCTATTGCATATTTGTGAAGAAAGGCCTTTAGTAGAACCGTCCTAGATAAGTTTTCAACTCGGTGGTAAGTTTTTGGATTCATTCTTACTCTTGAATAAGCATTATTTTTGTCAAATGGATTAGTTTGAGCTTCTCATTGTCCAAAGATCCCTTTGATTCTTTAGAAATACATTTAGAGTGTGTTTTAGCCACATTATTTTGGAAGAATGTATTTTGGAATAGTAGATTTATGGAGAATGTGTGGTTGAAAAAGAAGGAAAAGTTATTGATGTGATGGAAAATATTATTTTATTGAAGAATGTGTGGTTAAAAATGAGTAGAAGAATGAGAATGAAAATTTTGTTATGGCTCAAACATGGACTAAATAAAATAGTAGATTGATGGAGAATGTGTGGTTGAAAAGGAAGGAAAAGTTATTGATGTGATGGAAAATATTATTTTATTGAAGAATGTGTGGTTGAAAATGAGTAGAAGAATGAGAATGAAAATTTTAATGTGGCTCAAACAGTGGCTTAGTGTTTGCCAAAGAGTTATAACATTGCTCTCTTTTATTTTGACATCTTTCTAATTTAGTATCTTGGAATTGGTGGATGCTGCTGTTCCATCACAACAACTGGAACCTTTTAAACAAACAATTCTAGGAGTTGAGGGAGTCAAAGTAAGTCAATTCAACCTTTGTATATTTATTTTTATTTTTTTCCATTCGTTTATCTTTGTATATTGCAATTTCCTTATTTACTTGTTATTGACTTAATATGAAGTTTGTTTATTTACAAGATATTTGTCTTTAAATTCTTCATGTTACCCTGAATTTTATATTTTGATCTCAATATGTTTTTTTTTCCTATGTGCATACAAGAAAATGAAATTAGATTTAAATCACATGGGATATTTATTGGGGTAATGTGATGCCTATTGTTGTAAATCATGCTGATGTGGTGTTATCACTCGGCAACAGGATTTTTGATTTATTAGTAGCCGTATGTTTTTTAAGGCTAAACTGTAGCATAAATATTGAATTTGCTGCGAAAAAATTTGCTTTGTTAATATAGAATACATCGGTGGATGGTCATTCCTACCATGTGTTTTGGACGTCTTAATATGCATTTTTTTCTCACTCGAGATATTCTTACTAGTCTTGGATGAAAGAAAAAAAAATTAGTTAATTCCAGGAAATGGAAAAAAAATTAGATGAGCAAAATATGAAAAAAGAGAAAGTTTGTGTGATTGCCCGTGTATTGTACTTAAGATGCTCTTTACCACTTGAATGGTTACAAATGAGCTCCCTAGTCTATTGATATTCCTCAAATAGAAGGCACAGATTTATTTGATCATTCAACAATTGGTAGAAACTCTCTTGGAATATTTTGATGGAGAGCTTTAGAGAATTTCTACCAATCGTTACGAAGAGGATTTACTTTATGCAAAGCAATCCTTATTTTGAGTAGACAAGAGGTGGTTGTGACAATTACTGTGTTAAACCATCAGGCTTTAAATCGTGCTAGTGTCCTGGTTTATGTATCTTGCAGATTTCATGTTCATTCCCTTACCAACATTTGGTAGAACTTCATATTTTGGGCTTAATGCTCTTGCTTTTGTGTGTGTTGTTCGTTGATTCCGTCAACTTTTTGTTGCATCCAGTTTATCTCTTTGAAGTTAGAGGAGCATAAAGATGTTTTAATAGTTAACTGGCTCCATAAGCATTCCTCGTGAGAAAAACGGCAGTGGGCTGTTCTGACTCAATGACCAGTTTCTTTAGCCTCCAATTAACTGTTTAAGTAACCAACTCTTTTTCTTTTGGCTCCTACTGAAATCTGGTGAAATCTAGCAATCTAGTCCTGCTTCTGAAGCACTGTAATATGGAGAGGGTTTTGCGTTTGATCAGGTAATTGTTCCATAAAAAATCATTTATTGGTGAATCAGAAAGGCTGATTTTGACCCTCTATTTTTTATGCCTATCTGATTAATGATTAAGAGAGTCCAGTATTCATAATGAATTACAGTCATATGAGGAACCAACATCCTATGGACATGTTTCTAAGTTTTCGGTTTTTTCTTTTTGTCTCCGACTTACCTTTTGCTAAATTTCAATAGTTTGATCACATGTTAACTGAAATCCTCTATCACTAGCTCTTTCAAGGCCATGCTTTGCCAGCAACTTGTGCATGGATATATTTACATTTTCTTTCTGTAAAAATTTGTTAATTTTCATTTTGATTTGACCTAATTATCTCCGTTGGAACTTGTAGGGATATAGTCGCCTGAGAGGAAGGAAAGCTGGTTCATCTCTGTATGTTGATGTAGACATTGAGGTTCGTTATTTCTCGTGCTTTTGCATAATGTAATGTGAATGGTAAATTGTTGTCGATTACTGAAAAAAGAAGAAAAAAAAAAATGTTTAGCACGTTGATGTGGTACCCTTTGATATGTAATCTAATGTTGCTACAGCAAATACTTTCTCCATGTAGGTAGATCCCTTTTCTAGTGTTAGTGCTGCACATGATGTTGAGCATAATGTTCGTCGTCAACTTCAGCAGTCCCATCCTGAGATAGCTGAAGTGTTTATACACATAGGTGAGAAACTTGGTTCCTTATAGTCATCTTTTATTGGCAATATGCAGAGATATTTTAGGTTTGGTGTCTCTTTTTAAGGAGGAAAAAGCAACTTTTAAACAGAAGACAAATACAGAATCTGCATGATAGGGGCATCAGGAAATGTATAAACATCGAAACCATACAGAATATATATCCTCAGTTTGATTTTTTTAATTCAGTTCTAGGTTACCAGGCTTCATTTGTAAACGAAAAAAGAAGGGTTCAGTATTTCCATCAACACTGTAAGCTGAAGCATTTCGAACTATTGTTGGGGACTGCATGCACTTGATTGGATATATCTGTAGTTTTAGATTTTATATTTTTAACCAAAAGAACAACTTACTTTGACTAGGTTAGCACCCGAAGCATTGACAGGTTGAAGTTTGATGATACTAGTAAAACAAAAACCAACTTAGTCATCATATTTTCTTGTAGAGCCTTCGACTTCTGAGATTCCATCCAGTTTAACCGATCATCAAGGAAATAAGAGTACAGATCACCAGAGCAGTACTGTCGAGTTGGAGCAAACAGATGTTGAAGATACTGTTTCCAATATTTTATCATCTAATTTCTTGGAGGTATGTTTTTTATTTTATTTCAAATTTCAAGCACCTATCTGTTGTTTCTTTGTTTCATCATGAGATCTGCATAGGGGTTTATCTTAATCTGGAGCAATGCATGACCTCATCTCCAGTTGTCAAATTTTACTGTAAATTCTGACAAATGATATAGCTTCGAGTCTTTGTAATGTCTTTGAAAGCTTTGGACCCAATAATGAAGTTCTGTTTATTTAGAATTAGATTCCTCAAAATTGAGATCAATCTTGAAACTGCAGATCTATTACATCTCAGGTTCCTCAAAACTGTCATTTTATGCTTCTCCTCATGTATTAGTGTTAAGTATCCGAAATGGTTACTTCTGCCTTTGTAGACAGGTCGATGTAACATAGGCTTCAAACTAATTGTACCTCAATATAAGTCAGCATAATGTTGAATGCGCCTGTTGAACTCGAGAAAACCTGTTTCTGTAGACCCTCGAATGTGCTATAACATTATGTGAATTTTTTTGATGGTTTCAGAAAATGGTGGTTGAGCGCATAACACGCCATGTGTTGCAAGGGCAGATTTTCCTTCAAATTGAGGTCTCCATGCCCCAGGACATGTTAATTAGGTAAGACATGTCGACATCTCTTATTAATGTTCCTTTTCTAGTTTTCTAGTTCAGTAGTTCATTTTAAAGTTGATCTTTCTATGGGTGATAAAAAAAATCAGCGAGGCCGTGAAGGTTGCAGAAGAGGCAGAAAAAAAGATTTCAGAATCCGTACCTAACACTGTACACATCTCCATTCAGCTGCGACTCAGGCATCAAATACCAGAGCTCCAGCGGTGCTGCAACACCCCAATCAAGAGGGTAGTTGATAAGCCGTTTCATATTTAAGTTGAAATTATGTATTGGGCAGATCATTATGACTTGGAAGACCTAGATTGTGTTTGAAACCCCACTGAGAATGAATAAAATTACTGGAACTATAAATAGTTGTACTTGACTTTTCGCGGAGTTTTATAGCAATGGCCACTTATGTTTTACCTGTTTCCTACATCGATGTGTTTGGTACGATCTTGATTATCACAAAAACATGGTGTGTTATTGTTGAGCAGTGAATGATACAAGTGTTTAAATGTTTATTAAGAATAGTGGTGGCAACCAGCCGGCCTGGCTTGCGAGCCCAAGCTTGGGGCTTGGTATCAGCTCGTCAAAAAAAAAAAAAAAAAAAAAAAAAGGGGGGGGGGGGGGGGGGGGGGGGGGGGG
>CAIGRT010184109.1:19673-44921 GCA_903798405.1 Fraxinus platypoda
AAAAAAAAAAAAAAAGGGGGTGGGGGTGTGGGGGGGAATTCATATATAACCAAGTAAATAAAAATATTTCAATAAATACTAGTCTAATATTTTATAATTTATAAATACTGAGTATAAAGCAAAAGTAAATCAAAATTACTGGTTCCATAAATTCCTCTCATTCTTTGTAACTGAAACCCAGCAATAACCGGCCATTAATTACAATTCCTAATTATTCGCTCGATTGAAACCATGGAAATTTCAAAATACAACCTTGAAGAGGAAACATTGCGAGGGTTTGTTGAACTCCGAGATAACAGACGCCATTTTTTGAATTACTGTTGTGATCTAAAAATTCTTTCGGATATAGAGTTCAAGGTAAAGACACACAATCCGAGTTGTTCGAAACAATGATAACTTGCTAGTTATGTATGAATAGTTAGTATGAATTATTATTTATTTTGTTTTGATAAATAAATATTTTGTTTTGATTCTATCATATAATTTCGTCTGAGATCTCCATTTACAGTAATAATCGGAAGATAAACTAGTGACATGGATGTTCAAATCTTGTAAATTAGAGTGATTTGGCGATCGCAAACTTGTTAAAGGAAAAAATTCCACATCGAATAAAGATGAAAACATAAACCAATTTATAAGAATTTGGGCTACTCCTGTTAATAAAGTTGAACTTTTAAGATGGAACTCCAAGTCTTAACATGATATCAGAGTCCGTTAAGTTCCAACGAGCAATTCGATTCGATTATGACTTAAAAAAATTGAGCACACGGATTTCAAGATTGATCTGTTTAAACGAGCCACTATCTTGCGGGGACATGTTAAAGGATAAAATCGCATATCGAATAAAAATGAAAACATTGGATCCGATTAAGACTTAAAAAAATTGAGCACACAGATTTCAAGATTGGTCTGCTCAAAAGAGCCACTATCTTGCGGGGGCATGTTAAAGAATAAAATTCCACATCAAATAAAGATAAAAACGTAGACCAATTTATAAGAGTTCGTGCTAAATCTCTTAATAATGTTAACTTTTTAAAATATAGCCCCAAATCTTAACAAAACTATCATAGAATGACGCATTACATAGAATGGTAAAGGACTATGGAGAAGCAACTTACCCAAGATGTCTTATTCAAGATCATTTAAGTATTACACTTTCATTTTTCTTAGAATGAAAAAGTCCATACAGATTTTGAAAAACGAAAAGCATCCTTTGCATTACACTAGTTTAATTTATCCTCTTGGCCGAAATTGGAAACAATATGTCCTGCTTGCTACATTTGTAGTTTAATTTGAATTTTTTCTCCATTTTTACGTATGGATCTTGTTTCGTTAGTTGCGTGTACATTTGATTTAAGATTTTAGCACCTTTCGTCATATTTTCCGGAAGAGATTAACACATTACACATGTTTGGTATGTTTAGAAATAATAGAAATGAAAAACGAATGAATATTTGACATGAATTTCTTCTTTAATTTCAGGAGAAATTCCGATTGACATTCCTCATAAACATTTCAATGGTTCCAAGTACTCGAGTTAGAGCTTCACATTTCCGTGTTATGGTCACCCTTTCTCACTTTGGCCAAAGATGAAATTTCTAATCTATTCAATCTCTACCTCAAAGAAGTTGAGGAATTTCACTATGTTATTCTCGGCACCAGGAAATAGTTTCGCCGGCCAGCCATGTACTATGAGAATCACCGGCTTGTGAGTTGCGACGTTTGCCAAATTCTAAATATCACCAACTTTTGGATAACTTATGGTTACCATAGGGCGTTAAAGACAACTTTCAAATGGGATAGAAAGAAACATTTAGGACTTTTTACACCATCCCACTTTAGAAATGGAGATTGGAATACAGGTGGAATTGTACAAGACAATGGCCATTAAGAAGAAAGTATTGTTTTTGAAGGGACTCAATTGGAGGAATTTAGGGTTTCAGAAAGAGAGGCAACAAGAAGGGATTGAGATTTAGATTTATATTGATTGATCCAAGCTATGCTATAGAGACAAGAGGCCAGAGGGGCACCCAGTAGATACTGACATTGTTTACCTGGGAATGATTGCGTACGTTGGTGCTTGCCTGGACCAATTGATTCTTGAAGTGAAATCTTACTTCATTGGTTGAAAATGGAGGCCACCCGAAAAAAAATATTTTGCTTGACCAAAAAATTATGATTTCATTTTTTTCCCCTCTTAATATTTTTAGGAATACAGTTTTGGTGAATGTTGATAACATTTGTAGAGTTTTAATGTAGTAAGCTCGGAAGTTGATTGAGTTGTAAGAATGTACATAAAATGATAGTAATGTCTCTACGAATTAAAATTATTGGAGGCAGCTTTTGAATTTCAAAGATAGGTTTTATCTTTTGACGGAGATCGACATGGACATGAACATGGACATGGACATGGTAATGCTTTTGCTCATCGACCAGCTTTGAGTTCAACATGATAATGACTTCGTTAGGTGCAAAAATAATAATTCAACCCCGAACCTTGTTACAAGGATTCATGTATCACTCCTGCAAATTAAGTAACAAATAATGATGTTAGATACATAATGAACAAGCTAAAACATATATATAAACTCAACTAAGATTGTAACTTCTCTTGATCAGATGCATGGATAATGTTAATTACATACAAAAATCTAATACATTATTTATGTTATATGAAAAATGTAATGTATCAAATAAAAAACTATATCTATGTTTGTTACTCACTTTGCAACGAAAATACAATTAAACAAATACGTTACAGAAAGTAATATAGTTTTGAATAGACATTGTTGATAACAAAAGAAAAGGATAACATATTTTGATTTCAAAACATCTCATCATACATATCACAGATGATACATTAAATTGGGAACATTAGACACAAATTGTGATAAATTAAATTTCCAAAAGATCCAAGTTTACAAGGACAAATACAGCTTATGTACAAAATATAAATTCTAGCAAACCATGGAATATTAGAGAAATGCAGTTCACGTAGAATGTGCCACAACAATATGCATGCATTAAAATTTATGATAGGATTTGTAGCGATAAGTTGCTTTCTTCTTCTTTGAATTCGAAGTTAAATCTATGATTACTAAACCTCTTCAGATATTTGAAGATTTTATATTTTTCAAGACAAAGTACAACATAGAACATAAGATGTTGAATCTTGGCTTTAGGGATTAGGATTAATTTCTAGTGGGATAACAATGGAAAATGGAATCCGCATCCGATCAATGGAAAGGAATCACGGAAGAAGTTAAGGCTTGAAATAAGGGATTTTGATAAAGGAAACTCTATGGAAAAATGTGGTGATCTTAAGCATACATGGACTTCTCTTTTCATTTTTTAATTATAAAACGCCAGTATTTTTGGTATTTAAAATGTGGAAATGTAAAATTGGAATTAATATCTTAATTAGAGTATCCTCTGCAATTTCCTCAAAAAAAAAAATAAAAAATAAAAATTGATCGTTAATTTACAAACTACAAAATTAATTTAAAAACTACAAAATTAATTATGCAAGTTATAGAATTTTACAAACTAAAGGGTCATTTACAAACTAAAAAAATTGATTATGTAAGTGGTTTAAAGTGGGTCACACAAACCCACGTACGGGCCAACTCGTATTTGGGTTCGTGTGGCTTGCGAGCTGGCCCGAGCTAGGGCCAAATCTCATTTTTGAGGCTTGGCCCAAGCCTTTGTTCGAAGAAACGAGCTTTGAGCAGGTTCAACTCCCAGCTTTTTCCGAATCGAGCCGA
Source organism: Fraxinus platypoda (assembly GCA_903798405.1). Lineage (NCBI taxonomy): Eukaryota > Viridiplantae > Streptophyta > Magnoliopsida > Lamiales > Oleaceae > Fraxinus > Fraxinus platypoda. The sequence continues at coordinate 23,438 of CAIGRT010184109.1, forward strand.
TAGACTCATTTGCCACCACTAATTAAGAATGAGACTCTGTTTGTTGTTAAATTGCAAACTTTTAAGAAATAAGCAAATGTGATGCTGTTCTTCAACTTAATAATGAGGCTTATATCAAGGTTTTTCATTGGATTAGCAATAGAAGGCTAAGTTATGTTGGAATTTGGTTTAGAGAATGAAATTAAGTATGAAGTCAATTTCGACCAAATATTCGAACTTGATCAGATAGTTAAATTATGAATATAAATAAACTAACTTGTTCTACTCATCCAGTAGATCGTCGTTGTATATTTAGAATCTCAAAATCAATTCTGGATGAATGAGAAATTGTTGTCCAAAGTTGGATAGAAAAGAGGAAATACGAGCGTGAAAAATGGCTATCTCCATTGCTCATCTATCGCTCGAGCAAGCTCGAGCAGTGAGACTGTCGCTCGTCTAGCGACAAGCTAGCGAGAGAAGATCTGATGAAAATGTGTCACTGCCGTTCGAGCGAAAAGTCAGCGACAACAAATGCTGAGACCTTTGGCAAAAGTTGCTGAGTTTGGAGCGCAACATTTCACTTACAACCGTCCCAACAAGTTAAAATTCAACATGAAATCCAGTGTCTAACAATGAGGTCGAATTTAAGACACTGTCAGATTTAATCCAGTGTCTGACAATGATGGCATCTCATTGTACTATCCGACATTGTTTTATTCCTACATTGCAATCTCTCACACATCATCCCATAAGGGCTTTTCCATAACAGAATCCCTATGAGAGAGCTGTTGGAAAGGGTTCACTACTTGCATTCTCTGTTGGTTTATAGCCTCCAAATCCAATCTCTGTTCATGCATATTTTGAGGCCTCGATCCACCGACGCCTAAGAAATCCACCGTCATCACATCGTTGCCCCCTAACCTGGACGGGCCGGAGGAATTCATCCCCATGACATTTCTTCCCCGGACAAGCCCGGAATTTTCACCGTCCTCTTGTTCCATAGCATTCTTTAAGAATCCAGAATTTAGCTCGTTATTCATCAGCATTCCACCGTACATCATCATGTCACTCATGGCTGAGCCACAAGTCTTGGAGGAGTCGAATAAGTCAGACACCTCTTGCGGGCTCTTGTGCATAAGCTGGCTAGAATATCCTCCTCCGTTGATTCCTACGAAAGCGGATTGTTCGTTTTGCATTTGGAAGTTGTCATACGAGTTGCCTTGGTGCACATTGGACGAAGGCCTTGTTCCCGAAACTTGATCAGGACCCGTCATACTACTAACAAGGCTCTTTTGCATCATTGGAGAGTTGATACTATTGCTTGCAGTTGCACCCATTTGGGCTGCCTTTTGCAACAACGCCGTTGCCGACATGTGGGCCGAGCCTGAAATCTGACCCTGACCGCTTTTTCCATCTTGATGGTAGTTATAGCCCGAGGGACTAGAACTCGAGCTTAGCTGAAGGCCTGATGACGAAGAATGAATGCTTCTCGGGCTACCAAAGAGGGAGCTGGAATTGCTCGAAAACATACCACCGCCAATGTTCATGGGCTTGAATGGGATTGGGACAAGATCTGGAGGAAGTGATTTCAGTGGATTGTTGAAATCAGATAATCCCATAGGTGTATTTGTGTTGCTGTTAATAGGCATAGTTGAAATGAGTTCAGGCATTTGGCCTTGTAAATTAGGCCCCATTGTACTCAATAGGCATTGGTTCACTTTATTGTTCTCTTCAGCCAGAGCATCACAGAATGCTCTATGTGTTATAAAACTGTCCCTCCTGCATGCACAAAAAATATATATATATGCATCAAATACTGATAATATATGGAAAAAAAATGTACAAAAGTTTCGGTACTTCACACCTCGGAACACACCATTCTTGTAGAACTAAACTCATTTTTGCATCTTCTTGATCTTAAATTCGACTTATTAGTAGATTAATATAGCACTTCGGAATGACATCTATGTTATAGATTATACCCTTTATATGAACTCTACATCCACTCACTGCAGCAAGTTTTCATTACGACGAAGGTGATCTCATAAAATCCTAGATAGGTAGGAATATTAGGGTGTCTGAAGATGCCATGTACGATACGATCACACTTCATATGGTCGAACAATAACATCACAAATTGTAGATCAATTCATAAGTAGTGAGATATGAACCTAGAGAATATGGTCCCACAATCACATTTGTACTCCCTCGTTCCACAAGTTTTTTGGTGAGCTTTCCAGTCAGATTGCACAGCGTATTTCTTCGAGCACTTATCGCATTTCCATTTCTTCTCTCCATGTTTTCGGCTATAATGTTTCTTGATTCCCGTAAGGTCTCCCAATGCTCGAGCCGGATTATGGTGCACACAAGATGGCTCCGGGCATATATAAACGCGTTTTTTTATCTCGGTACTTGTTCTTTGCCTTAATTTCCAAGGAAGATTATGACCCCTTCTATGCAATTGAAGATTTTGATCCCTTTGGAATCCTTTGTTACAAATTTCACACACAAATCTGTTTGTTGCCATAAGGGTTGTTGGTGACAGTGCAATAACTTCTGCTGTCGGATCTTTACAATATAAAGACAAAAAATCATATTATTGTTAGTGATCATCCTGCAAGACAACTCCAGCATATATGTGTTGAAACAAAAAAAATATTACATATGACTTTACGAATAAATTAAGTGAATAACACATCCCGTGATCTCACAAAGGTGCAATCAAGCACAGTGTAGATCAATTATTGAAATTCTGAATTCAATTATTGGACCCTTTACAATTTATTTCTTTTTAATCCAAAAGATCTCTTAAACTGAATCTACAAAACTGGTAAGCTCTCAAACCCTACTGTATTCTATGAACAAATGCACTTCTACAAACATACTTATGCAGACCATAGTTATAGAATACATTTAGAACTCAATAAATTTTGAGGTCGACTACATGAACCCTTTTATGCTACTCCGTCTAGTTCGTTAATAAACAAAGAGATTGATAGTATAAAAACATATACATAATAAGAATTATGAGTTGCTAAAATTGCCTGGATTTCCGGGTAAGTTTCGTTTCTTCTTAGTAGGCGGCTGCTGGGGGCTGGAGCCATTGCTATTCGTAGTAGCATTAGAAACTATCGACTTTTGCGGTTTTTCTTGTTGCTGTTGAATTTCTCCGGTATTTCCCGAGGAAAAACTCCCCTCATCACCTGTAATATTTGACATCAGATAAAGACTATAAACTATAGAACTTTAATAAAGTATTGGCTGTCCTTTTTCAAACTTGGTAATGAATTCTTCGTCTCTCTCGTTCTTTCTTGTTTTTGGTGAACATGAAATTAGGAATTTTGGTTGAGGTGGAGGAGGACAAAAGCCTGAGAATTCTCCCCAATTTCTGGATGAAGAGAGTTCTTTGGCTGGCACAAAATGACCATATGAATTTTAATCTTCTTTGGCTTATTGATATATATATATAGTAGTAGTGATAAGAGAGGCGATAGAGAAATGCCCCTCTTTGTTAACAATAAATTAATAAGAACCTTTCATACCCCTAAACAAAAAAACCCCACCCACACTATTAAAAATGTGACTGGATTGATGGAAAATTAACGATGGAAAGTCTCTTGGCATAGGCTATAGTTTTACCGACAAAATTTGGTTGAAAAGATGTGGGACCTATAAAAGATGTGGTTAATATTGATTGTTCGACTTTGACTTAGATTTTAATCCGGTCCAAACATGCCCTTAATTTTTAAATTTCAAATATATTTACTAACTAAATATTACATCTACAAATTATCAATTGATATATCCAACGGTAATAGTGTTTTAAACAATAGAAACATTACCAGCAAAATAATGTGCTGGATTCTTACATCAAAAAGTGTATTAAGCCTCTCCTTCAATAAAGCTGTCTCCATAATTTCATGTAAAACTTGTTTCCCTAAAGTGATTGCATGCACCAATCTATTAATTTTCAATCTTGCTCAAACCGGTTTTATTTTTTCTTTAACACAACGAAAGGCAAATGAATCGAGCTGTGTATGTTAAACATGCTCTTTAGCACGGGATTTTGAGATACGAAGTACAGTTATATATATTATATCGCTGGATGTTAGCGTTAGAAGTTGAATAATTTCATGTATCGAAGCTGTTATTGATCTTATTTGATTTAAACCATTGATGGAACCAAATGAGTTGGTAATTCTGGTTTTTACTGAAGATAAGGATACCAAGCCTTACAAGGTTTCCAATGGAAACTTCACTTGTCGTAATTAACATATTAATAAAAAACGAACACTAGAAAACAGAGAAAAAGTCCAAAATTTTCATAACTTTCTACTAAAAGTTTGCAGTTCAGCATTATGCAGAAGAAGTTGAAAAAGTGAATAAACCAAGTTCTTTAATGAATAAAAAAAACCTACAATATAAGGAGGGATTTGTCAATTTGCCATTGTTTGTCTTAAGTTATTAACCATTTGTATCTTGGGTTTTATGTGTTATGGGGTATTGAACATGACTAACATTCCATATTTCCATCCTTAATATTCTCGATTGTGGTTCAATATACCAATTATATGGCATAAAAAAGTGAACCCTTTTTTGTGCCCTTCCCCGACTGGCTTAAAACTCGAGACTAGAAGCAAGAAAGGGATAGCGGGGCACGGGCAAGAATCCTTGCAGTGTGCTGATTGACGAGCTTAGGCATAAGATGTAATGTTATGCTTGCAATCGCTCTTCCATTTGGCTGGTGGATTAAATATTCGTCTTAGGATCAATGTCTGTTTGTGTGCATGGTGCTTGATGAGAATAGCAAACGTGAGCGCTGAACCTTGTCGTGTGTGCAGTGCCCTACGAGCAAAAACGTAATAGGTTACTAGTGGCTGTTGTTACATTGCTAAATTTGATGGTATTTTCAAGCCTATTGTCTTTACGGTCTAAGAAATTTCACATCTAGACAAAACAATAATAGAAATTGGAAACTTTTCATTGCAATTTATATTCATAAATTGCAAAAAAAATGACAATGTATCCATTATTCTTTGTTCTTACATCCCTCGACCTAAATTGTGCTATTTTCATGCTTTTGCACACCTTAAGCAATATAGTGAAGTTAGGCATAAAGTTACGTGACTATGAATTCGTTACTCAAGAAATTTTGGTACCCAAAAGTCATTTTCGAGATTCTTTATTAAAATTTTTGTGCTCGTTGTATTTCCACATACCTTACATTCAAGCAGTCCGGCTAAAAAATATAAACAACAAAAGGACAGAGATTAGAATGTCAAACCACGCACTAAGTTCTAAATTTCATGTCTAAATTACTTGCTACAACAGTTCAAAAACTAGTATTTCCCACAAACATCATTAGTAAAAACAAAAGTCCACCTAGGATGTATCGATGGATTTCGATACAATTAAAGAAGCAAAAGAATATTAATTAGCAGCAAATGTTGTCATTAGTTAGATTAAAAGACAATAGCAAAGCCAATTAAAAAACAGACAATTAGCTAATTGACATAAACAAAGATTCCTTTTGTTACTCCTCGCCTCAGAGGCCCAGAGAAATGATGCCACGTAACATGCCACGTGTGTAGAGTCAGCTGTTCTTTCAGTTTATTTCTTCCAGGAGGTCAAATACACAAAGAAGGCAAACGGACGAGGTCCTCGCACAATAAGCCGAAGTCCAGACCGAGGCACTTCTTTGAAGACGAAGCTGTCTAAGGAAGTAAAGAAAGGAGCTGAAGACACCTCCGAGGTTCTCAGTTAATCCAAAGTTCGTAGCTAAGGCTGTTCCACTTAGAAGATTCGAAGATCTCTATGAAATGATTGATATAACACTTCTAATAAAAGTTTGTCGGCATGTCAGCCTGTTGTATAGAGCGGCTGACCCCTTATAACAAGAAAGTCAAATAAAGACCCAGGAGGTCAAATACACAAAGAAGGCAAATGGACGAGGTCCTCGCACAATAAGCCGAAGTCCAGACCGAGGCACTTCTTTGAAGACGAAGCTGTCTAAGGAAGTAAAGAAAGGAGCTGAAGACACCTCCTAGGTTCTCAGTTAATCCAAAGTTCGTAGCTAAGGCTGTTCCACTTAGAAGATTCGAAGATCTCTATGAAATGATTGATATAACACTTCTAATAAAAGTTTGTCGGCATGTCAGCCTATTGTATAGAGCGGATGTCGGCATGTCAGCCTATTGTATAGGGCGGCTGACCCCTTATCAATGTATTAATTGTATGAATAGACAGTGTTGTAACGTTCCCATTAGGGAGATGATGTCACGTGATTTTGATCCAACGATCACCACGTCGGCCAAAATGGTATAAATGGGTTCTCTTTATAATTTAGAAGGGACGATGGATTGAAAAAAGAAGAACTTATATTTGAAATACATAATCACTTGGATTTATTTTCCATCTCTTTTAGCATGTTTATGAGTAATAAATTCTGGTACACAACATAGCTATTTGAATATACGTCATATCTATCCTTCCACATATTTACATTTGTGATTACGTAGTTTAGTTTACTTTCGATCGGGTGATCGTTGTTAGCGCGATTTTTTTTGTTCCGTTCGCTGGAGCTCAAACATTTTTGTCTCTAGCCGCAAAGTACCTCCTGCGTCCATCTTTTTCGTGCTACCGTCATCATTCCGGTAGGAACGCGGCGGAATCGTATTTGACTTGGCGTGAGTAGGCTCGACATCTGTTGATTCATTTTTTGAGGTCAACACCTTTCTCTTTATTTTTCCTTACTTTGAACTAGGAATTCTATGAATAAATCCAACAATAAAACTATAAAAGTTGGGCCAACGCCCTATATATATATTCCTTTCCCTGCACATATTTTATAGTCACATGATAATAACGTACATAAGAATAACCATAAATTAAGTTCTATTCTCAATAAATTTGAAATCGATTATGCAGGATTCTTTTCGCTATACATCATTGTGATCACTAAGACGTCATAATGACGCTCGATTTGAATAAATATATGATTAATCTAGTTTCCATGAATTGGAAATTTTGTGATGAAAGTGAATCAAAATAGCTATTAAATTATGTATCACCATTTTTTTTAATATAAAAATAGGCTCCACAAACTAAGAAACAAATATTTGCATTCAATTTGATGTAACACCTTGAGCCCACATGGAAAGAGAGCTCTATAAGTATTACTTTATTTCCTATTTTGAATATTTGAAATTCGTAGGTGCTCTAGGCTATAACTAGTCTATGGAATTTTTGACATATGAGCACCTTAGAGATAAATATCATTGCACCTCCGTTCACATTATTAGATATTAAGTGAATTAAAATCTTATTCGTAGTACTGGACGGGCTTATCCATCCGTCCGTCCGTCCGTCCGTTAGTACTTAGTTAATATTATATTCGAATCAATGAAAAATGATGTGATAAATATAATTTGTTGATTGTCTCATATTTTGGTGCCTAAGTTTGTATCATAAACATGTACGGTTCTTCTTTCTTCAATGCAATCTTAGACCTTTTTGACTTGAGAAAAGAAGATCGCAAAAAGGTGATAATAATTAAAACAATACTTCATTCTAAAAGCAAACCAACTTCAAATCATCAATCAATTGTCTAGAGAAGCAGATCTTCTGCATTGGCAAATTCTTGTGACAAGCTCAACAATATTGTACTTTTTGGTCAATTTTACCCTTTTGTTGTATTTGCATATAATTGTGCAACACTCCAAAGCCCCAATTTCAATAATTGAAGGAAATTGTTACTGCAGAGGATTAGCTCTTGCTTTTCACATCATCACCGCCCATAATTAGCGATAATTAAATAATTTGAGATGTTAGTGGTTGTCCCAAAATGTTGCAGTTCTAAGATTAGACTAGTTGAAAAAAACAGTACTTTTTGTTCTTTCATTGGAACAACAAAGTTATAAGATTCATTTTCGCTAAATGTATATCAAATTTGACTTTATTCCGATGTGGAAGCTATTTATATATTAATTTTAACAATACTTTTAACAATCAATGACACAGATTTTAACACATCTTCAAATGCCAAATTTATTGTACACAAAGAGTGTACAAAAAATTTAATTCTATAAGATTTTAGAACTTCGTTGTTTTCGGTATGTATGACAGGTTTATTGCATAGGTGGGCTTTAAGTTGCCTCAATCCATACGTGAGTTAAATATAGTGGAAGTATTTTCACAAATCAATCAATAGCCGAAGAGGTTATGCTTCATATTTTTAGCCTCAACTTGAGACCCATTTTTCAGATAGCAAACATTCGAATGGAAAAAAATTTCTTCTAAAAGAATTTTATCCCTTTCAATTACCTTTCCAACGCATTTTTATTCACCTCAATAGAATATTTGTAGAGAAAGTTATGGTCAACATTTCGAAAACTACTCATGGACGAATCGAAGCAAACATGTGCGCATGCACGGGCAATTCATGGATCACGCAAGGTATCCTATTCTCCCCCAACACGAGAGCCATTTGGCTCAATGGTGCGTGGGCGGTGGTTATGCCTGTGCATGCGCCCATGCCATTTCCGCAAATGAATCAGCAGTTTCCTTTCATGGCGCGCATGATACCCTATTTTTCCCAACCCGAGAGCCATTTAGCTCAAGCCACGAGTGCGGTGGTTATGCCTGTATGCGCGCTCAGACCATTTTCGCAGATGAATCAGCCGTTTCTTTTTGCGATTCAAACTCTTTTGGAATCCAAATTGGACGTGATTTTGACATATTTTCTGACTCTTATAAATAAAGAAAGAGGGCTACACAATGAAAAAAAAACCACTCTTGCCTCTTCATACATAATAATATCATCAAATTCATCAAGAACAATTGGGCTAATTGCTATATTTTGAGAGATCAAGTCCTATAAGGTCAATTACATCAAGATTTTGAAGAATTCAACCTTAGGCATGATGATCAACATCTTTTGAATTATTTTATGATCTGAGTGATATTTTTCTATTATTCTTCTTGCAATTTATATATTAATATGCTAGGTGTTACGAGCCCTCCACCTCGTCCATCCACCTCATCCGTCACGTGTTGGTCGAACTAATCTAACATTGCCACGTGGTAGACGAACTGAATCTATGTTGGACGAAGTGATTCCATAGTTCTGAACTGAAATACCATTTCCCTACTCAGTAGAAGATCCGAACTCATCTGCCCTTCACGACGGATGCAAAGACTTGCACTCCGCACTTATTGCACTTCGCAATCCTCCTCGCCACACACTCGCCAAGATCTTTTAGGAGATCTCCAAAGTCAAGCTTCTGACTGATTGATGGGACGTGTGGCAGGCTACAAACGGTCAACTCAGCTGATATGTCAGAAACCATTTAATGTCTGCCAACCTATGGATTGACAGATTGACGCCTATGAGAGGATGACTCATACGGGATCTGACGCTACGTGTCCATTCATCCAACGGTCCACCTCTTCCATTTCCTAGTATAAATACTCTCATACTGATAAGAGTAAGGGGTTCCCATTCTGATCTTTGCATTCTAGTCTTGTTAACTGTAAAGAGCCTTTCAATATATTTACATGCATCTCAGCCACGTCTCGATGACTACATCATCATCGGGCACCACATTCCGGTTGAACGAAATACTAACTTGATCGTCGGAGTGTTCACGACCTCTACCACCTCCACCTCCACCAGGAAAGGCCACAAGTGACTAACGGTGTGCTACCGTGCGCAGGGAGGAGCTTACGTGGAGTTTCGTTCTATTGGCCACATGTTGAAATCATTTTTTGAGGTCAACACTAGGCTAGATCATTTTTGTATCGGATGAAGATGAACCTTATTGTTTATTTGTTTTAATTCAAGACTATTAGTTTAATTTATTTCTTGCGTTTCTTAATTAATTTTGCATACCCATTGCATTATTTAATTGATTGGTCACCAATTAGATAATTAGTTGCTTGTTGTAGTGTTGGAAGACTCACAATAAATTTAGAACGCGATAAAATTAACATATGTACAATAGATATTATGAATAACATTTATTACATTTACAATCATATAGATAATCTAAAATTTAATTCATTATAATCATTTGAATTCGTACTAGGAATATATTCGGGCTGTGGTTATGATAGATTTATCTTGAAAAAAAATATTATATATATAATAATTTTATCGATTGTCAAGAACGCATAAACGAAATTAGATTACAAATCAAGAATTTGATTAAATAGCAATGGGCGAATTCGAAATCCAATACAATCATCCATAATTTGATAAAAAAAAAAATTTTTTTATACATATTTCTTAGATTAATTTAGAATAATCATAAAAATCAAATCTGTCTGTTTACATAAATCGAATTATTTACGAAACTAGTAAACTTGAATTGAATTTATTCCCCATGAGACGATACTTTTAACTCATCAATTCTATTATTTGTCAACGAACTCGTACACTTGCGAATTTCGCACGAACAAGTATATTGTGAATAAGGTTGTAGTACCAATAGAAAGTGGAGAAATTTTAAAGATACGATGATGATGATTCATTCAGCTAAGTGACTGCTTTGAATCAAAATATGATTTATATTATTGTAACGATTTGAATTTTTTTAAAGTCAAAATATTAGTCTTACCGAATAGCTTTCCAATGTGCTTATATCAAGTGTAGTGTTGTAAACTTATTATATTAGTAATGAAATTTCTTCCATTACCTAAGTAAGGATATTTAAGATTGATTTTATGCTCCTAAACTCAAAGGAAGAAACATAATTATTACTATTTAAACAAAGTCAGATGCCTATATACAAATTTCTAATTTTTCTTCTATTTCCCATTTCATTATACCACTTCATAAATCGATGTGAACTATAATACTTGAACTTAGGTAAAATCATGGTATAGCTTTGAAGTACTCTCATCTTACTTCATAACATCCCCTTCGATTCGCAAAATCAATAAAATATTGATGAGGTTGCTACAACGAGTCAAAATAGCTACTCGTATTAATTCGTGAACCAACATCTCTTCTTTTGATTTATTTTCAATAGGATTTCTCCGTCAAGTTATTGATACCATTCATAAAGTACTTATAGGAATACTTTAGAATAAAGACGAGGGATGGAAGAGAATTTTGTAATTTTTTGGCTCTACCATGTTGATGACTCTAAATAGCCTTGCCAGACAAATTACCTTTAGCGAAACATTAGTTATAATGAAAAGCACCTAAAAAATAGAAAAGAAATACATATCTTTGATATATATATATATAAACACACACACACACATACACACTAAAGCTCATATGTCATTCCCACCTTAAGCATCCTTTTCTGAGGAATATCAAATACCTGATTCGTTTGTCTCAAGTTCTTCTTCAAAAAATTATAAGCATAATCTATCATAATCCTCTTGACAATGCTAGCACCCTTGCTTGCAATGACTTCATGTTCACCCACAAAATGCACCGCTCCACACTTCCAAGCCTTTTCCAAGACATCAATATCTCTATTTATTATTTCTTCCTCCTTTTCAATCTCAACTTGTTTTGCAATCTCATCATCAACATCTTCTCCTTTAGTTGAACCATCATCTTTTGCCTCACAATCCTCTTCTGCTCGATCTAAAGTGTGGGCCATGCCCATGTATGCCTCTCTAATGAAGACCTTCAATCCCTCTACAAGAAGCTTTTCGAAAGGTTGTTGCTCATTCCGTATATCAGTGTATCCATATCGCACAACACAACGATACACGTGAAAATCATTTGGTTGCACCCTACGAAACAAGAATCTTTCTTCAATCGGCACTTTGCTTATAGGTAATGACTTAATGGACACGAAAACCAGAACCGAGTGCAATGCTGGTACATTGGCAACATAATGCTTGAAAATTGGTGGGATTCCATGGACTAACTCGGAGTAGAAAATTGCAAGCCCTGGCAACCTGTAGGAATTGTTTTCCATCATGATCTCCTTTACTTTATCCGGAGAAATCTTGTGATCTAGCTCGAAATCGTACTTTCTTCGATGCACATAATTCCAAATGTACATTACTGACATTAGGAAAAGTGCAAATGCGATAGGTAAATATCCTCCTTCATCGAATTTGTAAAGGACTGAGCTTAGATAGACAAGCTCAACCGAGCCAATTATTACCACATATAGAACTATAAGTACTATGTGAGTTTTCCAAATCATGATCATGACCAAAACTAGAAATGCTGATGTTAGGGTCATTACAAACACCACAGCTATCCCTGTACATTTTCTTTTTTTTTTTTTTTTTTATAATTAGCTAAATATTAATGAAAATGTTCTGGAAAAATTGAAACAAAAAGTATTCAAGGATGGATACATACCATAGGCATTGCCAATTTTTGTAGTGGTTCTGAATCCAATAGTTACAAAAATACAAGCCATCATAAGAAGGTAATTGATTTCAGGAATGTAAACTTGCCCTTCGTACTCAGTAGATGTATGAACTATTTTAACGCGAGGGAAACAACCGAGGGAAAGAGATTGTTGAATTATTGAGAAAGTGCCTGATATCATCGCTTGACTTGCTATGATCGAAGCCAAGATAGCCACCACGAACGTTGGCCAATACAAATGACCTGTAACAACACGTATCAAACTATGTATTGTTAATGAAACAATATACTAGATAAGATCAAGTTTAGTACGTAGTACAAGAAATGCCTAGGTCCTCACCTGGTATAGACTTATAGAAGGTATCTGAAACCAAATCATTGTGCTTTCGAAGAAAGGAAGCTTGTCCTGCGTATGCTAATATGAGTGCTGGATAAGTGACACTACACATGCTTATTTGTATGGATCTAACCGTGAAATGACCAACATCTGCAAATAATGCCTCAGTTCCTGCACAACAAGATAAACATTTCAAAAATTATTCCTACTTTGGATTGCCATTTTAGTAAAATTGTCGAAATTTTACTCGACTTTTTCTTCATTCTTTGACTTCAAATTACATTAAATTTATACGGAAATTGATGTGATCTTTACATGGTCCAACAAGTGATCATTAGAAGTTTCCTTAAAGCAAATAAAAAGGTTTCCAACCAACTCTACAAACAATATCGTTGAAGTGTGTATATATATGTATGTATACCTGTTATAGCGAGAACTACACCACCAAGGGAAATCCATGCTTGTTTTTTGTTTCTCTTGAAATAATCCACAATGTATTTTGGATTTATAGCTTTGACAACTAAGGGGTCAAATTTGATGAAATTGTAGACACCAATGCCAGCAATGAATAAGAACCAAACACAAATTATGGGAGCAAAACTGTATCCCACTTTGTCTGTACCTAATCTTTGGAACATGAATAGAAGTACTAAGATTGCAACTGAAGTCCAAACCATCGTATCTGCTCAAAAAAATATACAAATATGATATTAATCGCCTTGAAATATGTTGTTCTAGAAAATATTAATCGCCTTGAAATATAACAAAATAAAAATAACTCAATAACATTAAGACCGACTATATCATTTATTTTTATCACTCGATTTGTTAATTAATGCAAAATTATTCTTCCTCAACCTCCAAAAAAGAAGAAAATAGAAATAGGGGGCAGGTTCCACTTAAGTAGGGAAAACATGTGACATTAAAAATTAACTACAAGACAACTTTGATATAATCAAGAAACAATTGTACTGTAATGTATAATAAGGCAATTCTTTATTATGACGTCCAAATTCAATCCCTTTTCCGAAAATGAATAAAAAAACGTCAATTATTACCTCTAACCAAAGGAATATTCTTCAATCACTTTGGAAATACAATTTTTAAATGGCATTTATTTCAACACTTGTGTGTGAATATCAAAAGTCAAATTATTAGAAAATTCTACATTCGAATCATGATGGAAAATCAACGACTGTGATGTAATTTAAAGATTCAACGTTGATGACTTAAGCTTGCACGTGGAAGTGGAATACATACCCTCAGAAATGGACTCTTTAGCCTCCTTGATTCCTCCCACGGCGGACAGAACTGTTGAAGAGTTAGAAAAGTTAATCTTCAACCGTTAAAAAAGCCATGCATGCGTGTATGCGTAGAAAGTCATGGAAGTGAGGACAGCATCTCCAATCCCCATGGAATTGGAAGTATGCATGTACCTGAAATGCATGGAGTGAGGACACCATCTCCAATCACCATGGAAGTACCAAGCATAGTGGCAAAGAGCAAGAAGAACTTGGCAAATACGCTGTTTTCTAATTTGGTTTTGAGTCTCGAAGCTCTTTCCGTCCGATTATTAGGCAATTCAAGCTGAAAAGTCGACACCTCTCTATCTTCTACTTCTTGACTCGGTGTTAAACTCACCTTTGCGTATCGACAAATCAGAGAGTATATAGCAAATGTTCCTCCTACAAAAAAAAATTAATACCGAACATCAATATAATTTATCAACCAATGATATATCATTTCATAGCTTTTATTTATTTATTTTTATTTTCGATCCATATACAAATACCACATATTCCATTTGATAAAACGCCCTGTATAATGCTTCCACGTGTCCCTCTAAATTTATAATCTCTTGGTGAAGATAATAACGAGGAGTTTCAGACTGTGAATAATTAATTAATTAGTCAAACAATAATAACTGCATCTTAATACTATGAATAGTTACTGCGTGACCACTATTGTTGAATAACACCTTGTGATGACAAAAGCCAAATAAGGAAAAAAAATTAAAATTTTCCAACTACTAGACGAGTACCACCAAATGCTTAGAGTTGACCTAGGTTAACAAACTACGTGTTTGAGATTATTTGCAGTGAAAATTATAATTAAAAAGTAAGAATAAAATTATGAATTTATATTTCAAAATTATTTTTTTAAGAGAATTTGTGGTTAAAAACGAAAAAAAATGACTCAAATAAAGTGTATCAAACAAACACTATATTGGAACTTGATACGAGGATGTTTTCATATGTAACAAATAATCAATGATACAATTCGCATATCTAATTCGAAAAGTAAGGCTTTTTATTTCAAAACAAATGCGTCAAACAAATGTTATATTGAAACTTATATGAGGATCTTTTCATATGTAACAAATAATTAATTTGATCCGATTCTCATAGTTAATTCGAAAAATAAGTCCTAAACAAACCCTTCAACATATAATTGAGTTCTCATGATTAAAATATGATGGACTCGATAAATTTTTGAGTTGACATATTTTTTTACCACTAAATTCGAAGTATACTTTGATCTACAATTTTATATACAAACACATGCATGTACACATGGGATAAGCAGAGAGAATCTTGAAGTTTACCGTCGCCATTGTCATTTGCACGTAAAACGATGAAGACGTACTTGATGAGAGGGATTAAAGTGATGGTGTAGAAAATCAAGGAGAGAACTCCGAGTATATCATCGTTGTGTTTTATACCGTCTGCGAAGGTGCTCGCATATACGTACAAAGGTGACGTCCCTATGTCTCCGTACACCACTCCGATGCTCTGAAATGCAAGATGCAGTATCAAACTCCAATTTCCACTCTGCACACAAAACACATATATATATCTTGTTGTCACGGATATATTCTGCAAAAAGATGCGCCAAAAGAAATAAGGGATATAGGTAGACGGACCTTGGAGCTGTGGTGGCGGCTTTTTAACTTGCCAGATTCCATGTCGAGGGAGTCATTCCTTCTCAGTTTATTCCAAGAAAGTTTTTTCCCTTGGAGTTTTTGAGGAATTTCTTCTATGTTATCATCCTGTATAATATTTTCTGGGCTAGACATGTTTTACAGATTTCTTTGGCCCCTTTTTTTTCCTAACAAAGTAATGGGAATTGGGCGACACAAGGAGGATGTGGGGTAGTTTAGGAGAAGAACAGATGACCATTTTATAGGGCCAAAATGTAAGACAAATGGTTCCTCACGTGCGGATGAGTATCATTCATGTGCCAGCATTTTGATGTTAATTTTAGAGTAAATAGCACAAAACCTCCTGACTTTTATCCCATTGTCAAATATATCTCTATCCTTTTATTTTGACGGAAACCCCCCTAAATGACATTTTCGGTGCGAAATACAATATTTTCTTGTATTTTCTCAATAAAATCTTGTGAAATGATTAATATACCTCCCTATTTAAATAAAAGGAGAAAAATACATAAAGAATTAATTGCAATCACAGTTTCTAATTTTAAAAAATGTACAAACGAATCTCAAATAAATAATTTTTTAAAAAATAAACATATTTATTTTCAATTCTGTATACAATATATGAGATGTATCGGTGGTAAAACCGTAGAGCTGAAATGGCAAATAGTCAAAGGTGTTTCAATGCTATTTATCATTATAATAATAAAATATAGGTGATGTGACGAGTTAGGTAAAATAATTTAATAGGACAATTCAATTTTCACGAGAGAGGAGGATTGAACTGCCATATTTCATTATTCCACATAAATTGTCACGTCACTAATATTTTAATATTATAATAATAAATAGCATTATTCTACTAATAAATTTGAGCAATTAAAGATTTACCTAATCAGTTTTGTTTGAGCAGTTCAAGCATTTCTAATAAGAATAATGATCTTTATTTAAAGAGTATCTTTTTAATGCCTGTTTGATGTAGATTAATATAAGATTTATAATAAATGGATAAAATTAATAAAATGTATTATTGAAAAATTGTGATTATAATTAAGGACTTTCCTCTTTCATTAATTATGAATTGTTTACATCAAAGAAAACTAATTGAATTATTGAACAATGATTCATAATAAAATAAAATAAAATAAATAAATACAGCTATGCTGTTAAGGAGGGTTTGACATCATTCCTGACAGACTCCTCACAATAGGGGAGGATATTTTTGGCCTTTTTTTTTTTAATTCACACGGGTCCCACCCATGTGGACCCATGTGAATTAGGGTGGCATTTTCTTTCTGGAGAAAAAAAAATTGCTTTTGTTCTTTTCTGTTTATAGTCCAACAATGATGAAGCAATGCTTTTGTTTTTATTTCCCCTTTTCAGTCGCAAACTCAAAAGTTGAATGCTGTACAAAGTTGACTACTTTTTTCTAACTCGTGAAACGGATACATTTCTTAAATAGATATATAACGTCCCTATTTGGTAGAGATTAAAAACAGATTTTTAGCAGATTTTAATAAAAGTTGATGAAATATGTAATTAAAAAGTTGTGGGTTCCATAAAATTAATTGTTGACTTTGACTTGAAATTTTAATCCAAACGGGACAATATATGTTTCTCTTTTTTAGTCGTGCTTATTTATTAGCCTAATGTATACATTTCTATTGGAAATATTTTTTTTGTCCTACTTTTTACATTGTGGAAAGAAGATTGCATGGAAAAAATAAAAAAAATCTTTTTGCTTTATATGTCCAGCTTTTCTAAATCACGGGAAGTTTCTCCTGTCTTTTACAATGTTTGACTTCATTGGCATTTGATAATATTAATGAGATCGTCATAGCGTTGTCCAATTATCTGGGGCAACTTGGCCACTTCCACTACTCATAGACCTTTAAACTCAACTACTCATCGATGAATTCACGTTAAAGTATCAATCATTCTCGATTAGAACTAGAAGTTACTAAAAAGTGATAATTTTCTTTTAGTTGTTAGTCCCTCTTAATACTTTATTCGAGCTCTCTCATTCTTTCGAATTCATTCACTTGAAAACTGGTTCTCGTTCTCGTTCTCTTGCGATGATTTTCTTGAGCGAATTTTAACTGACCTACAAGAGATCACCAACAGCATGTCTAATCATGTACTCCTTTGGATGACAAAAAAGTTATCCCAAATCAACCCTACTTCCTAGATTGATCCAGCATGCATTTGATTTTTCTTTTGTACCTTCTTCTCCATTCCTACTGTTTTCCCCAAGGTGAGGACATTGAATCTTGGTAAATATTCCAGATAGCGAAGAAATTGGGCCCCTAAGTACCATTCAAAAGATGAAACGGACTTTTAGGAAGAAAAATGTTGTCTGGTAGATTTATTATTATTTTTATAGAATGAGATTAAAAATAACAATTGTATGTTTGCGAAGTTACCCACGATAAAAGTTACGATGTTCGACATATGAAATTATATATAAACTAAATAATTAGTTACAAATTATATTAATGTCTTTCTCAAAAATAGTCACAATTGTTTGTATTTGATTTTGTATGACATTATATTTTTAACTTGGTATATAACCATCCAATGATCAATGTGAACGGATAGGCATATTCCACATCAAAGACAAATTTGTTTTTGTGTCTCATTGAAAAGTAACAAAGCATATTGAAACAATGCAAATGAAGTTTTTTATCTTTACAAAACTATTATGACTTTGAATTCTTGATTTATAAAACAACATTAATAATGACTTTGAATTCTTGTACTCCATCCGTCCCATTTATATAGCCTATAGGTTGGCTTTCCTTATTTTCTTATCCCAATTATATAGTCTTTTTTTTTTATTGAGAATATTTTGTTTTGTTCGTTTACTAATATACCATTATTTAATTTGTCTAATTATAACTAATTTTCCCCATTTCAATCTTGAAATTGTACAAATATAAAGATATATACTTGGGATAATTGCAGCAACGGTACCAAAACTTTCATTTAGTTGCAGACTTTGTCCAGACCTTTCATTTGTACCACTCACGATACCAAACCTTTCATTTTTGCCACCAACGGTACCAAACCTTTTAAAATGTCCACCGCTAAAGTCCAAACGGATTGTTTATGTTAGTTTGACCGTTAGTTGACTAAATAATTGAATTTGACAATAATGTTGACTGATTTTAAAACGTTAAAATGGTAATTTTACATTTTTTAATAATAAAATAACCAAGATCAAATAATTAAAATTAAAAACTGATTCCACATTCTTCTTCTCCACCCCCCCATCCCATCACATCCCATCCCATAACATCCCCATCCCAATCCCAAATTTGTAAATTTGGGTTTGGAACTTTGAGAACGCTTCAACAAGCTCGATGGAGTCCCTAGAACCGAATGTGTGCTCTACTACAATGGCAGTGACTTTAAGGAACTCTGCTTGTGCATTTAGCCCAAAACTTCATCTTGATTGGCCATAGAATCAGAAACCCAAAACTTCATCTGAAACAGTTCATCTGCTTCCCACCCTCCACACTTACCCCCACCTTCCCTCACCCAACCCCAACCAAACGAACCAAAATCCGCCCACATCCACCGTGCCGACGATTGTAATCCACCCACACACAGGCTGCAGCTACCGCCACAAGCGCCCCCGCAAATTAGCAGTAAGAAATGGACCTTAATAGAAATTTGCTTAGATGTCATACAGAAATTCCCTAAGCCCTTTTCAATTTCTTCTCCTCTTTGGTCAAGATAGTCTCTTCGATGGACCATTTCAACAAGAAATTCATATTTTTATCTAGGAGCTCCATTTCTGATCTATTTTTAAGTCCAAATCTTTAATCCGGCCTACGTAGATCTACATAGTTGGGCAACGGGTTTCTGACGCCATGAATTCGAGGATTCGAAGATGTTGATTTTCCAGATTTGCAAATTGAGGGTGAGGGTGGGGAAGAAGAAGGTGGAATGAGTTTTAAATTTTAATTATTTGATTTTGGTTATTTTATTATTAAAAAAATGTAAAATTACCATTTTAACCTTTTAAAATCAGTCAACATTATTATCAAATTCAATTATTTGGTCAACTAACGGTCAAACTAACATAAACCGTCAATTTGGACTTCAGCTGCGGACATTTTGAAAGGTTTGGTACCGTTGGTGACAAAAATGAAAGGTTCGATACCGTGGGTGGCACAAATGAAAGGTTTGAGCAAAGTCTGCAACTAAATGAAAGGTTTGGTACCGCTGCTGCAATTATCCCTATATACTTCTTGAAATCATCTAATTACATACACACATTTGTGCATGCGAGAATTGAAAATTAAATCATTCAATTTCTTTACTACTTCCAACATAATTTACTACCGTTGTTGATAATTAAATAACGGTAAACTAAAAAAAATTTTGGCAAAAATTATTTTTTCAATAACATTAAATACGATTTCTTAATTCGTGTGAAACACAAAATCAATCTATATAAATGAGATTGAGGGAGTATAACATATGAATTAGCCTCGGTCAAGGTATCGATAAATTGCTAAATGAAGAAACAAGCACTACATTAATTTTAGCTTTTCATAATTCATAAAAGATGACAGAAACTTGAAAACCGTAACATAATGATGGTCATGCTCTTTTAATAATCTACGATGACTAATTTAACCATTAAGTCGTTGTTCAGTTTTGCTGAAAATCAAATTTTTAATATATTTTGATAAATATTGATAAAATATGTGTATTTAAAAAGTTGATAAAAAATATTTTTATCAACTATTTTGGCTAGCGGTCGTTATGATTACCATTGTCACCATTAACAAAGTTGGTTTTAATAAGCATATTGAATCATACATAGAGACGAGCAATTATATGTTGTTTTTGAATCAAGAACGGCTTAAGCAAATGATGTTAATATGTAAAGGACATTGGATCATCGGTGGCATGAAGGTGACACCAAATAAACCAAGAATATACAGAAATATTTGTTCATCAAATTCAAAAGGGTGACACCAAATAATACATGAAAACTTCAACAAGATGACCATTAGTAAAAGACGTGGGATCATAATTCGTAGCATGACGTTGACACCAAATATACCAAGAATATGCTCAAATCTTGTTTGCTTACTATATATGTATTCAAATAGTATATAGAGTATTGAGGTCTATCTTTATAGATCAAACTTGATAAGAAAAATAATCAAACCTTCAACATGACGTCACAATGCAATGTCCCATTTAAGATATATAATCTTCAAATGTCACTGTTACTTTGAGTTTTCTGAGTTTTAATATCTTAAGTTTTGATCAATCATATTATGATGAGTAATTCAAACATGAAATGAAATTAAAGAATTTAGACAAATTGCATCGATATGTCAAAGTTGCAGTTTTTACTGTCAAAATCCATCAATTGAATATCAGCTTCTACTATTATTATCAAAAACATTTGTAAGAAAACTACTACTAAAATGCCAAAACTATTTTCATTTGGAGGTGGCAATTGGCGCCAAATGGACACACTATGTGACACGAAGTCCAAACTGTTAGGTTTTAGATGATTTTGTAATTGGCGAATTCTGTGAACAAAATGACTTAAATTGATAGGCTGTAAAAGTTCAAGGAGTAGTGTGCAATTTGTTTAAAAGTTAATTAAATAGGTATAGGGTTTCGAGTTTGGAACAAGGAGGAAAACGGCGTGGATTTTAGCTGGACTGTCGCCAAGGATTGACTCGAGCTACAAAAGCAAAAACATTGTCGCTAGACCGTCGCCCCTCCTTTGCTCGAGCGTCACCCTGTTGCTCGACTGCTAGCCCTCCACTCGAGCGATAGCTTTATTCGGAAAATTTTTATTTCGCGTTTAGAAGGCTTTTTTCTCGGCCCATTGATTTCTTGACCT
>CAIGRT010184127.1:0-13811 GCA_903798405.1 Fraxinus platypoda
TTAGGAAATCTTAATTGTAAGCTTAAATTAAGGAAAAAATATTATTAGATTAGTTGTTAAATATTATGAATTAAATCGGGGAAAAAACCTGATTTTTTAAAATCTAAACATTCTGGCCTGATTTGTGATTTGGCGAAAGAAAATGTCTGACCCATGAATTTTTCCCCCCCACCCTGCCCCCTTATATTCGCCTTCGAGTGAAAGTACGATTCCCACAATTGGAATTTACACCGTTTAGTATACATTTTTGTATCTTTTGATATATTTTTGTCTATTTCATACAGTTATTTTTTATTTTTGCATTTCGTGCTTTATTTGGCACATTTTCGTAATTTTTTTTGTACGCTTTCTTATATTTTTGTGCATTTTATAAATTTTTACACATTTCCTATCTTTGTCCGATTGAATTGGACATCAAAGTCAGTGATTTCTGTTCATTTAAGTGACAATTAGATGAAATTGGTTTAGTTGCAATCAAGTTAAAATTAATTTACTTGATTATAAAATCAAAGCACTATCATCTAATATTCTAATTCACATTTGAACTAAGTCGGTGATTTTTGTTTATTTAAGAGATAAAATTAGAGGAAATTATTTTAATTGCGATCAAATTAAAATTAATTTACTCGATTAAATAAAATCGAAGCACATTTGAACTAAAATATTTAACACTAACTGAATTTACTCAATAAAATATGGATTAATCCTCTTGTACCGAGGAGGGACTACCGAATGGTGTCCCTCCTCTCACATGAGGCGAGGCCCCCATATGTATTAAATAATGTCGACCCGTGGCCCCCACCTCCTATTGTGAGTGGGATGTAAAAGATTTGATAAAAAAATTCGGTACATGTGGCATGATCCATAAAATATATATGTAAGAGCTGTAATGAATGCCATGCGAGTTGACTGTGAATTTTGACAAAAGAAAGTTGGTAGGCCAATTGAATTAGGACATTTCGCTATGAATACGGGCCCCACAACTATTGAATACGAAATTCAAACAGCATGTGGACATGGTTTCCATTACAATTTAAAATTTGGTTACGAATTGAATTCAATCCACCTAGCACAATGGACAACTAATGGAACAAACAATTTAGAATTTGGGTAAATTTGTCTTTTTCGTCATTGCCCAAAAAATTAAAAATCAATCAAATTTTATTTCATAAAATCAACCCATTACATTCTTCATCATTTCATGACTGAATTGTATGAATTGTTGTTCATGCTAAAAATATTTTTCTATTAATAATAGTAGTAGTTCCCATATAAATTCGATATTTAGTCTTTGTTTAGTAGCGGTAGGATTTTGTTGTCCCTTTCTCAATAGTCTCACTCCGGACGGAGTATCGCTTCATCTTGCTCTAGGTTTTAAACAATAATCTTTAATCCCCTTCAGGAATGATCACACGCTACATCAATGCCTAGTTTTTCCACTACAGCAAGAGCCATCGTGTTGGTATGACCGCATTTGAGAACAAACTATAGATAATTTTGAACATTGAACTAATTGGGGTCCACGTTTTACCCGGTTACAACTAGAGATGCATCTTGTGCGCCCTCCCTTTTTGGGGCCAAGCTATCATACCACGTCTAGGGTGTTCGAGTTTTGTCCACAAGGTTAACCTCATTAAAAGTAGTTCAATTCCTTTATGAACTCATTAAGAAATCCACGTCTATTTATTGTAGAATTTTTTTTTCA
This sequence comes from Fraxinus platypoda, assembly GCA_903798405.1. Classification (NCBI taxonomy): domain Eukaryota; kingdom Viridiplantae; phylum Streptophyta; class Magnoliopsida; order Lamiales; family Oleaceae; genus Fraxinus; species Fraxinus platypoda. The sequence continues at coordinate 1,706 of CAIGRT010184127.1, forward strand.
AACTCTCTTATCGATTAAGAACTTGTATCCATGCACATATTCTCGTCAAAATATCATCCAATATATATCCTCAAATGGAAAAAAAAAAAAAAGATTTATCCATAGGGATCATGTATAAATAAAGTTACTTAGAAGGATTCAATGTACTTTAAAAAGAAGGGTCCATACCCTATTTACATATAAAAGGACAGGATAATATCCCTATCCCCTTTAATATATAGAATACAATGTTGGGACTTTATTTGATTTCTCACATGGGGTTTCTCATAAATGGTTTGACCACTTCTGATTTTATTTAAATATTTATTGTCCAATGTACCTAGATTTGATTGGATTTGAGATTTGAATGACAAGAATAAATGGATTTTATTGAAGCATGATCCTTCACACTCAAACACTACTATCTTTGGATCCCACCTTAGGAAGCAACCTACCCTTAGACCAATTAATAAGTTGGGTTTGATTATAATATAAACTAAATTAACAATTATTTCATTATTCTTATAAATAAGGAATGAAAAACAACTTAACTAAATCCATGTTAAAAAAAAAAAAAAAAATAGGACAGAGTCTTGATTAAAGAAAAAAGACTAAACCCTAACTAATTAATGGGAAGCATTATGAAACTCAAGTAATAGACATACACTAGGACTTCAAATCTTCCTATTTGGATATAAATATCAATGTTCCTAATTCATTCAATAATCTCTCGAGTAGAACTAAACTTATCTTCACACTTTTCTATATATATATATGAAGGGATGTAAACATGTAAAGATATATTAAATCATAACAACATTGATAAAAATCATGTAAATCGTAACCGTATATCTTTATCCCCTATTCGATTAAATGATTGCTACTACGTGAAAAATTCCTATTCATTCTCTCTAATGTCAATAGAAATCACAACACAATTCGATTACAAATCAATTAAATGAAAAGAATTAATCTCCTAACAATCATTCATAATAGAATAAACATTCAATGTTAAAATCCATAATTGAATAACAAATTATCAAAACGTAGGATTCAACATTATCATAGTATCCATACAATTAGCCAAGCATTATATTAATTGCAAAATAAATTATTATAACATCACCCGAAATTAAAGAATAGAAAGAAGATGGAAAGAAATTTTGAAAGTCTTGAATCTCTTTAATAGCTCCTTGATTCAACGTGCTTTGATTCTTCTTATTTTTCTTCTTACACCCAATCAATATATGTATAAAATTGATATATGGATGTATTTTGTAACGAAGCTTCTTCAAAGCTTGAATTGTAACACCCCAATTTTCATAAACCTTGAAGTGTTATCAAAATTTAATTTTCTTTGTATCAAAGGCGGAACGACAAAAATAATATTCTTTAATTCAAAAAATAATTGGAATATCCATAATTTTAAACTATACATGAAAATTTTATCGTTAAGAAAATAACATAATCACTTATCTAATTAAATAACATGTCTTTGAACGAATTAAATTAACTAATAAATTGAAGACAAAAAAATAACTTAATGTATATTTTTCTTTTGATTTCCTTGGCAGTCTGCATCACTATCTCGCCATAGTTCCAATCGATCCGAACTAATTTGTAAAATTTTGTAAGAGTGAGTATTTAAAAATATCGAGTAAGATACGTGTAGTTTTCATATACAATTATAAAATAATAAAATAAACAATTCATACAACTCTTCTCTTATGCAGTATATCAGTGACCAAACGACTCACCCATTTTAGGTCATCTTAAATTTTCGTAGGAACTTATATCTCTTAATAAAGAACCCGAAGGTCTACTGGCAATTCATGCATAAATTACTGAATATAAAAGTATAAGAAAACGAACTACTTGCACAAAAGTATCTTACTTTGATTTTAAAAAAGTTGAAATGAATAAAATCTTGCATGTAAAAGTTCTCCTCTTTTTCTATACTTTTTCATCTCTCTCTCTCTCTACCGTGGCTTTTTTTATTCTGTGGTGAAATAATAAGAATTCATATAGTATTTATAGTTGAAATTTTCAATTGTGTTTGTATGCAATTAGAATTTAAAAACGATGCAGTATAAAGAATTTGAATAAGAATTGATTTCAAATAATAGAATTATGATTACTATTAAACTTTATCAAATTAAGATTATATTTAAATTCTATCAAAATCACAAAAAAATTATCATTATCAAAATCAACATTTATCATCTCACACGTGTGGCTACCATAAAAACTCAAATCATAAACCAAATTTAATTGGATTACAATTAACCTTTTATCCTAATTAAAATATTAAAAATATAGCATATAAAACAAATAGAATTTTATTTTAAAATTTTTGGGGCGTTACATGAATGAATATATGTCTTTGTTGATCAAAAGCTTCCTTTTTGGCTCTCTACTTTGCAAGATCTCCAAATTTATAGAGCCAAATACATCATCTATTCTTATTTTATAATGATGGCAATAATAACTTGCATGTTTCAATGTTCTACTTCTTAAATTATTCGAACCATATTTGAATTGGTTGACCATTGTCTAAAAAATACGTTAAACAAAAGATGATGGGCAATCAATAAATATCTATTGAAAAAGGCAAAATGAAGACCTAAAATTTAAAGAATTAATGGAGTGTATAAAAAAAATTGAGAGCACAATTAAATGGATCACATTATTTCATCTTTAATTGAACTTATCACATTATGATACTTAGAGTGTTGATCTAACACGACTTGTGCTAGTTAGTATTATTATTTTAAAAATGCTCTTTATTATACATAAGACATTCTGGTAGGTCTTTAAAAAAATGTAGTCTATGTTTGGTGGAGATTATTTAAAAATAAATTTTCATCAAATTTATTTTCAATCACATTTTTTCTAAATAAAATAATTTTATACGTATATTCATAATTTTTTACTACATTTTAACCACATATTCTCTAAAAAAATCACTTTCTTAAAAAAAAATCTATGTTAAAATGCTCATATTCTTATTATACAATGCTATTTGTAAGCTATGCATATCAATAGTCAATAAGGTAGTAAGTCACTATCATATTCTCCAAATAATTAGAATGCGTCCCAAATTTATGAGTAACATTATCCATAGGTACTGCCTATTATAGGCAATCTATGTGACATTCCACGCAACTTAAAAATGTCCAACATCTTCCTTAACATTACTCAATTATAATATAAAAAAGAAAAAAAGTCAATGGGGTCTTTTGACTTTTGAGTCACGTTGCCTATAAATAAAGTTATTTCAAATTTAAAGAAAAATATGACAATTACTATATTGTCACGTTGTCGATTGATGAGTAAGCATAATTTACAAATAACATTACTCATCCATTTTGATAGAAAGAAATGACAAATAAAAAATAGTGAATGCAAATTATTAACATCGTTATTACGTACCTTAGCACGAATCTAGATATAAAAAGGGTACCAAAAAAAAAAAAAAATGTCCCGAAAATGTAGAAAGATGACTTATATTAATGGAGATGCTTTGAAATTTGATTGTTAGAAGAAATTGGGAAAATATTATAGTCACTCCACTAATAATAAACGTCGAATTTAGCAATTCTTGGCTAAAATAATAAGTGAGCTTTGACCATCTCGTGTACATTGTCATATATATAAGTTTAATTAATTTATTATGTCAAGCATTTTTTATTGTGAATTTCACTAAGAAAAATATTATTAAGAAAAAAAACCCTACTTTTTTTAAAAAAATCGAAAAAAAAAACTCTTTTTCTAACTTGCTGTGGCCTGGCATGGCCTCGATACATTCCTAGTTTGGCTCGTCCAGGTGACAGGATGTGTAATCCCTTAGTACTCAACAAAATTGAAATCTCAATAAACGATTCTCTTATTCATGGTTTTAAAAGAAACATAGCAATCAAAGGACCAAATTATTTGATAAACATGAATAGGATAAGAGTAGGTGTCCATGTAGATGAATTCACGTGTCAAGGGGATGATGAAAATTGAAGAATGAGTGCTGAATTGTAAAAGAGACCACCGCACACTGTCAGTCCTTCACGTGGATTTATCGTGCTTTCTGCCTCCCTTACTCCCTTTGCTTTGCTTATACTATATTTGAATACCATTTGGTATCACAGGGAAACATTGAGTGCTCGAATATGTTTTAGTACCCAAATTTAAGATATCATTCTTGGGCTTTCTGCGTGTTTAATCATATAATGGTTTCAGGCTCGAATTTTACTCGAGGAGATTTGATTCATTCTTTATTATCGAATTCAGAATAAAGGGGCTTGCTTTGACCTTCTGCATGTTAAAAACTTTTATGCACATCCGTCTAATGTGTTGGAAGTAGCTCATGGTGATAGTCTTATGATCACACTATTCTCAAGGAATGAATATGAGTACAGACTTTAATTTAAGGACAAATTCACATTCGTTTGAACTAACGTACGTCCATCTTTAACAGTCTCTGCGATTTTGTATACAGAACGAGGTATGCTAAATATATTTATGTAATATAATGATTTCTGAGGTTAATCCATAGACATCATTGGTGCACAAGTCAAGAATGTTGCAGCCAATTGTTTGCTCCCTAGTCTTATGATGAATTGATGTTTCGTTGGTCCAAATAGGAGTTGAACATGAATTGCTAACTGGACCTACAAGTAACTGGTTCAAGGAGCAAGTGTTAGATAGTTGACCCTCATGCCCCAACCAAATTCAACGCAAATGACACTGGTCCAACATTAATAACTTCCATCTCACAACCCCTATCAACATCAGCACCAATTTCTCCCCTTTCTATCAAGATTTTTCTGAAATAATGCTAGCTGGGCCTGGGAAGATAGTTTTTTGCACTGCACATGATACTAGCTAATTAATCCCATCTGCGAAATATTTAGGGCCCGTTTGACAGGGTTTTTGATAAGTCAAAAACTACTTCTAAGATTAAAAAGCTGTTTTTGAACATGTTTAGATAATTTTACAAGAAGCAGAAGCCTGACAAACGAGTCATTGTGTTGATTCCTTACTACTAAAAGTGTATTGCACAAAAAAATAAGCTCTAATTGGATTTCATAGAATGACAAGATTTGTTAGTTTAATGCCAACATAATTAATTAATTGTAATCGTTTCCCAATGCAGAGAAAGATGGAGAGATTCTTAATAAATCAAACTTTGAAATTGGAATATAGTAATTGGGTTCTATAAGCTAAGATTGTATTATTCTTCGGGAAATTCACATGCATGACATAATTTGGCGATGACAATGAAAGAGCCTTCTTTCTTTACAAGACCATAGTCAAGCAAGAATCCATGAAAGACATACTTATACACTAAAATTAAACTAGCCATTTCTCTGTCAACTTATCATCAAGCATCTGCAAAATGATGGAGATTTTGAGATGGAGATTGGTAACTTTTTGGTGCCACAGGGAAATAGCTTCCACTAGACATTGGCACCGGGAACCCTATCCCAGTTGGCCTATTAGCCGCGGCCCGTTCGAGGGACTGCACCTGATTTTTCAAGAATTTGACATAGTGAATTGCTTCATCTAACATGGAAGCAGTGTCCATTTTGGTTCCACCAGGCACGAGTCTTTGAAGTATTCTTATTCTTTCGCTTATCCTTTCTCTTCGATGGCGTGCAGCTACGCTTTGTGGGTCTGTCGATATCTTAACATTTCTTCTCTTTGGTGGTTTCACTGATTCAGGGTCAATGTGGATTGGCTGCATTGCTGCAATTCGAAAAATCATCTCCCTCATTGCAGCCATTGAATTGCGCTTTTGAGCAGCAGTCACTGCAAATTCATCACCCCCAGTTTTCCACCTCCCACCACTTGAATTAGGCAAGAAAGGCACTGCTGATGGATCTTGATGAATAGTCGGGGAGCCCGAGAACGATATATTATTAGGCAGGTTCATGAATGATGAAGCTGAATTATTATCAACAACTTGTGGGATTGAACCAATGTTAGTTCCATTATGAGCCCCATATACCATCATCGACATATCATTGATATTGGCGTACGGACCAGAGAATTCGGAGAGTTTGTCCATCTGCATCAGCATCATTTCCATCTGATCATCATCTGAAGCAGACTTGATGAAGTCAGTATCCATGGCTTGTTTACTTCCCCTTTATATATAGGGTCCTCAAAATGGGAAAGAAAAAGTGTTGCAAATTTCAGAGTACAGAGGGATGGGTAAGGTGATGAGAAGATTGTGTAGACTGAGAATTTTATCAGAAGGTGCAGTAAAGAAAAGAAACTGCTAATAATAGTATTAGGTCTGGGAAGAAAAAATGAAGGGAAAAGGAAATAAGATAGTGATATTGGGAACAGGCCCTTGTGCCAGTGGCAAGGTATATATACAAGTTGTTCAATATTATATTGAGTAATTTAATGATTTATCACAAAATTGCTGAACTTTTTTTTTTTTCTTTTTTTGCCAAATCATTCCATTTTTTATTCAAACAAATCTTCTCTACCCAAGAAATTCTGGAATGATTATTGCTGCCAAGAAAAGCATCATCAGGCAAATTCACTGCCTATATCAAATCAGGACCCTTCAAATTATGGGCCATCTCTTTGATGATGAGATGTGATTACATCCCACCCACCCATCCACCAAAGAAATAAGAGTCCAAAATCTTTTACATACACATTTGAATTTCTTTTAAATGAACTTGAACAACTCGATCGAGCTTCAAATATCTCATTTTCAACTAAACGAATCAAAATACGAGTCGAGTTACAAAATTATGAGCTACAACATAGGTTGTAGTAATAAAAGAGGTGAAGATGGATGCAAGAAGTTACATTTTCATGCAAAATTTGGCCCACTGTGCCAATGGAACAGATCTAGTCTACCATCTATTCCAGGGTTTTTTTTTTTTACCATCTATTCCAGGGTTAACATAATGTATACTATACAGTATTGTACATATAGACATATTTTTGGACCTTAAACTGAACAAAACTTACGAAATTAAAGAACCCTAAAAAATGGAGAAACATTGGTATGTCTCTTTAATCTTTAGCTTAAATTTAAAATTGTTTAAAGAACCCTAAAAACCCCACAGTCACATGACAGACGTCAGATGCCTCCACCAGCCCAGCATAAAGAAGAGTCACTAAGCAGCCTGTGGGTGAGTGGGTCAATCGAACGTCAGAAAATCCGGTGCCGGAGTTTTTTAATCATCAAAATGTACGCATAATCTAAGTATACGTATGTGATAAAATTATATACAGTAAATGAAGTGGGGCCTACTGGCATAATCTATAATGCAAGGGACCAACTACTCTGGAATTTACAGCTTGAAACATATTAGGAATGGCACACTTCCCGAGGTGGATCAGGTTAGGACTGCAGAAAACTGTTTCATGTGCTGCTGTAGATAGCCAACTTTACCAGCGGTGAACTGGCTTATACTACTCGTTGTCACCTTTTAATTTTCTTTTCACAGAAAACAACTCTGCTTCTCCATACCTACGAAAATTTCTACTAATTACTGGGATAATTCACCATTAAATTTTACAGATATAAGGTTACTCTTTTTTCGACATTTTAACCTAGCGTTGACGTATGATCATTTAACATTTAAATTGACATTTTCCGTTAGCTAAGAGTATTCGCATATAGTGGTACGACAAATAAAAGATCAAGAACGTGGCGAGGATGTAGCTTCCATTCTCTTACAAGGTCGGGAACCCACGGGAGGAATTTACCCTAATTTTTACAAAATTTGTGTGCTTCATTACTGTATCAAACATTTTAATCTACAAGTTTAAATTGTTAAAAGGGAGACATTTATTTAATTATATTTCACGCGTCAAAGATCAGTGTAAAATATGAGTGTTAACTAATAAACCCCAATGAGGCCCATTGAAAGTATGCTATAATTGTTGGAAAATCATGAAATTAATTCCATAAACTACTATCAAGACTACAAAGATAAATCCTTAAATAAATTATCTAAGTTGATCCCATGTAAAAAAAAGAAAAAAGAATTAGAGTACTAAGATTTGATGTTCCACTCTATTATACGTTGATAGTACTTTCAAACTTAATCAATGTAGAGTCTTTACCTTAACACGTCTACAAGATGGTAGCTCATTTTGATCATAATAATCTTAGAATCTGAATGCTCGTTTGAACCTTAAACGAATCAAATTGATTGTTTTGAACTTAATTAATTTTGATATTATATTAAGACTTAAGATTTCGTTTTAAAACGTCAATCTTATTAAAAGAAGTAGGACAAACCTTTATATATTCATTAGTATTTTTATGAGTTTTTTACCCTTTAACATAGAGTGTGACTTTATAGTTAATGTAAGCAATAGCTTAGGTAATAGGATCATGCTATGTGTACATAAGGGCGCTTGTTCAGATTGACAGGTATGGTGTGCCCAACACTAGAGTTTAGGTATTTGTATGTGAATCATGCTATGTGTACATAATCATGTACACACGGCCTTACACCCCCCTCATATGGAGGGGGCCCACACATGATAAAATATTTGTGGGCCTCCCCTCCATGTGAGGGGGGTGTAAGGCCGTGTGTACACCATGAAGTGTACACACAGCATTATTCTAGGTAATAAGGGTAAATTGTGAGGATAACAAGTCTTCCCACTTCATCCATAAATACAAGAAATGGAAAAAGTAAAATCCCATAGGTTATGTTGGGATTGGCCTGCAACCCATTGGAACATATTTTAAATGAAGGAAAGACATTGACAAGACATATAATCGGTATAATTCATAGTGCTAATAACAAAAAGGAAGATCTTTTGATAAACGACAAAGTTGAAAATGGTAAAAGACAAACATCATTAATTATATCAATTGTCTAACCAACCCTCTCATTCAACCCCTAAAAAAACTACTAAATTACACATTTCATCAACTTTTATCAAACTTTACTAAAAACCTGACTTTTAACAAAATCAAACAAAGAAGAAATGAAAGAGAGGTCTATATATGCAAATTAATATTCCATCATTTGGACGCAAGACTTGCATATAATCTTAACATAGATCCATCATATAAGTGAATACGAAAAGTATATGTATTCTTAGATGATATATTATTGTATGTCACTTAATTGAATATGACATACAAGATTCTTGAAGGGCTAAATGAATACTGTTTAGGGTAAATTTTGGACTTTGTCCAGAGTGAAAAAGCATTTATGTAACTCTCTTAATAATTATGACTTTCGAGTTTCGAAAGAATTGATGGTGTCACGCTGCATGATTTGGAAACAAATCTCAAAGTCTCGTGTTCAAGTCTTCTGAAGAAGGAATAATGATGCAGAGTATTACTTGAATAAGTAGATGTATGGAATTTTTGAGGTAAGGCCAAAACAATACTACCTATGTCCCATAAAATTATACTTATTTCTATTTTTAAACAGATTAAGAAAACGTAATATAATTGAAAATATAAATTATTCTTATAATTTTTATAATATTGTCCTACATTAAATAATAATTTAAATAGGATTAGTTATATTTGTTGATAATAAGGTACATTAAATTTGGACATATTAGCAAATTAAAAAATATTCATACTCTCAATAAGGAAAGTTACCTATAATTTAGAATGGACGAAAAAGGAAATCAACTCTATCTTTATGAAACGAATGTAGTAATCCTTTGTATGAATTCCAACTTCCAAGGTGGTATAGATGTTTGATTAAGGTTGAAACAATAATGCTTGGTGTGATTCCCAAGCCTCCAAGGTGGTAAAGATGTTGATTGCAATGTTGCATCTCTTCTGGTAGCTCTAGCTTTTGAAAGAATTAGTTACATCACCCTACATTAATTAACGTTCTAAAAAGCGTTAAGCCTAACTAGGTAACAAGGTCAAGTTTCAAGTTTTACGAGTCTATTTGGGTCTGGTGTAAATTTTTCTTCTTCTTATTTATACATTATTTTATTTATTTAACTAGATAATTCCTATTTTGACATATTCATAGAAACTTCATGCATACTTTCGAAATTTCCAAAGTGAAAAATCTCAAAATCATAAATACATACTTACTTAAGCAATTCCTACAAATAGACAATTAATAGCACCACAATTTAAACATTTCATACGTTTTATTAAACACTTAGAAAGTTAGAAAAGAAAAGAAAAAGAAGAAAACAACTAAAATAGCCTTTGAAAGACTAATGTATGTATAAATCATACAAAACACAAATCATTATCCAATATTTACATCAAATGTTCAAGAATAATCACATATTTAAAAAAAAAAAAAAATTAACAAGAAGAAAAATTGAAAAATAAAGAACACTGGACTTTGAAGAAAGATGAAGACTTAACATATGAACACAAATACCATAGATGGTGGAGTTATAGCTTGATTGGTTGCACTCTTGCTTCAATTTCTCACTTTAAGGAGAGGATTCACATTGGAGTTTCAATTTTTTTCTTTATTCTTCTGAATAAAATTTAAGGTTCAAATTTCAAATTCAGTAAGTAAAAAAAATTAAGCAAAAAATCTTGTGCATACACAAGAGTTGACTGTCTCTTCGCTTGCCTAGGCACTAAGCAGGGCGCTTTGAAAATACTTCGCATCCAAGTGTGCTTTTTAAAACTCTGACATCAATAGTCTAACTAGCTCAAACAAACGACGGAACAATCCTATATGAGTAAGAGGGAACAATGTTTGGTATACAACATTGTGAACAACTATGAACATGATTTGCATGAAGTCAACTACAACTATGTTTTTGGTGCTACAGTTTGGCATATTTGTTTGCCTGTGTTTTTTTCAGATATTGTCCAGTATGATTCAAAAGAATGAACTGGGTATGAACAAGATTTGGAAAAACTGTAAATAAAATGTTCTATGAAATTAACTCTCAGCGATTCATCTTATATCCTTGTATGGATTGCAATATTTCATTCTATTTTATCTTGTGAATTTTTAAATAAATACAATGATACCTCCTTCAATATAATCTATCATTAGACCCAACATAGTATTCCAAATAGTCAAAAAATCACATATAGATTCATTAATTTCTTCTCACCCACCCCTCAGCTGATAGAATTATTTTTATTTTTTATAAGTCTGTATTTCTGCAGAGATGGGAGAAAAGGATTGCAAGAGAAAATGCCAAGAAATGAAGCATGTTATTTTATTATTATTATTATTAATTTTTTTTTGTTGGAGGGTGGGGTGGTTGCCTGGCTTGTTTACTGCTTTCACCAATCCAAAACACAAGAAACTTTCCAGCACCCTGATTTTAAAGCAGTTTCCAAGTTGGTATATCATCACAAGGCACAAGCATTAGAATTTATAAAGAAATAATCTTTTTATCTTTTAAAAAATGTGTGAATTTATTTATCAAGAAGACATGAATAAAGAGACATGTTCTCTGCAAGAAGATGTTCGTTTGGATAAAAGAATCCAGAAGAGATAGATTTTGTTGTTGGGTGGGTTTTTTTTTTTTTAACTAAAGCATTATCATCTTATCTTCTCTCCCCCACATTCTCTATTTTTAATACTTAAATTCATTTTTTTTATACATAATAAAGTTCTGATTTTTCTCTTACATAATAAAATAATACAAGAAACCCTTTTACTTACTGCACCTTTCCTTTCTCATTGGAAATTGCAAGCAGAAAAATTATTGTAGTAATGCGATCAGAGGTGGTCCCTTTCCACATGATTTTCATCGCTTCAACTGGATGGAATTTGCTTCATTGCAGAATTGCCCAAATGAAAGAGTCAAAGTGATCGAAATGAAGAGTGGATATTTGTTTGGTTTCGAACCTTGAGCTTTTCATTGTCATTCATAGCTTTTCTTGGAAAGGCGAGATTAGAGTTCCTTCAAACCCGAATGATTGGCAAAACAAAGCTCTATCGACAAGTTCAATATCATTACTCGATTGCATTCTCAATAATTCATTGTTAAATCTACTTTATCAAAAATGTCATAAAGATTTATTCAGCGACGTTGTCCAAATATATACTAACTACTAGGTGAAAGCAACGTGCAATGCACGTTTGCTTAGTTTATATTTAATATTTTTGTTTAATAATTGATTTGTTATTAATAAATATGTAATTTTTTTTGTTTAATTAAGGGCGTGTCTGGGCGC
>CAIGRT010184166.1:0-19947 GCA_903798405.1 Fraxinus platypoda
GACCATTTAGGGTATTAACCCCCTAGACTGGGGATGTATCCCCACTGAAGTTACATAGCATTATTGATTTTAACTAGTGTTGATCAATTTTCAATAAAGAGAATAAATAACATATAGGAATTTATTGGATTGAAGAATCTTCTAGTTTTCCATTGAATATCCATTTTTATTTTCATTTTCATTTTCGCGTCATCATTGATGATCTAACTGGTCATGTCAAACTATAAAGTTAAATTGGACTCATAGTTTAATATAAGATATAATTCAACTATTTAATTTCAAAGAATATGATTAAACATTATGCTCCTGTCTAGGCATGATTGTGTCAATTGCACAATTGATTATTATTTCAATCTTCAAGGCCCACGTTTGAAATTTGGTCCATTTTTCAGCTTTTGAAGATTGGAGATTGTCCATTTTACCCTCATTTATGCATATTGTCTACATTTGGAATGGGTGGTTTAGATTCTTTGATAAGGGCAAACATGAGAATTTTGCTTGTTAAGGCTGTAAATATGCTTTGCAAATTGTTTGAAAAGTTAACATTTTTAAATGTGCATTTGAATGACAAATTGTCCAATTTTTAATTTCTATTAGATTTTTAGCAGGCCATACAAGGGCTATATAATTACATATCATTCAAGCATCAAACTAATCAATATCTTTATAATATTAGTTATATGTCTTCCTTTATGGATAAACATAAATTCAAAATGATACATTCTTCGAAATATGTGTTATTTCGAGAACACTTTATATTTTATTATTACTCCTACAAAATTAATATGTCAATATTTTTCTGGAATATTGAAAATTTTAATTCATATCCTTTAGGAGCAATCAAATATTTTTTATAATAAATTATACAAGGATTTACTCTTCAGGAGTAAAAACATAATTTATGTTAGATTTAATATTAGTATACTTTTCGAGAGCAAGTAAAATCTAACTAGAATATTATTATAACGTGTTACTTCAGGAACAACAACAAACTATTTGTAATAGATGGATCTTTGATTAATATTCTTCTGAAATATTAATTTTAATGTCGTGCTACTCAAGAACAACAATATAATAAATTATCAATTTAAAATTTATAAAGGAACATCTAAAAATATTTAATTAGATTAAAAATACTAATTATCATACAGGCAGGGTATGATATAAAAATTAATTATCGAACAAATAAAATATGAATTTATATATAAAAATTAATTACCAAACATGCATTAAGAAAAAAATTTCATATATAGAAGTTTAAAAAATTTACTAACACCTTGTTTGGTATGAATTAAAATCAGATTTTTAGTAGATTTTGATATAATTTGATGAAATGTGTGGTTAAAAAGACATGAGACCCATAAAATGTGTGGTTAAAATTAATTGTTTACTTTAATTTAGATTAAAATCTAGATTTTAATCGATATCAAACAAGGACTAAATCTTTTATTGGTTAAATCTTTTACCAACATGTAAAAAACATCAAACACGTGACGTGAATTCACATATATAGAAGTTAAATACGTGAATAACTTTAAAATGAATTCCACACACACAGAAGTTAAAGACGTGAATTCCACATATCAAAAAGCATGAAATAAAGACACGAATCAAAATGTAATGATTACAGTAGAATTAATGTATATGTAAAAAAATTCATATGTATAAAAAAATGGGAATTAATGCATATGTATATGAAAAAAATTCACATGTCACCAAATTGTTTTCGGTATAGACTGATGATTAAACTTATAAAAATTATTACATTCTAATCACTTTGATTTTGAGAGAATCGTGTTGATAACGTATTATAAACTGTAGAGAAAAAGAGATAACAAAAGGGAAAAATCAATGAACTTGTGTGTTTTATTAAGAACCAAAGTATGGTCTACAATAACAAAGTATATCTACAAATTGCACACATGTCAATTGCTTGAACTGGATTTTGGATTTGTTTCCAAATACTTTTTCCTTTCAAGGGCTGCTAGTTGGTCTAAACTTCCCCTACGCTCTTTTCATACATTGAGTTCTATAGTTATTTGTAGAGTTTTGCTATTTGTAAACCACACCTCCTTCGACAGATAGGTTAACACATGAAAAAATATTAATTTGACAGAAATTGAAAAAACAGTTTGACAAAAATTGCCTTTTTTTTTTCATCTGTCAACCCATTTGTGAAACTGTTAATACATGTAGCACATCTCTTTTTGTAACATTGCATAACCGATAAATTGGTAATTGGAAGAGAAAAAGGTGTATCATTAGAAATTCAATGATGCTTCCGCATCCCACCCAAAAATTTGTGTAGTTCAAAGTATTGGAACGCGAAATAAGAATTATCTCAAAAAAATAAAATAAAAATAATAATATAAGAATTCATGATCGTTATTAAATGTTCACAACGTGTATGTTATAATTAAGAAATTTAAATTAAAAATTTACCCAAATTCAATAATTAGTTCTTGAACTGAATTTGAATCACGAACTTTCAGCTTTTAATTTCAAAACTTGATACTTCCAACTTTCAAGTTTTCTATGATATTCTTCAATATCAAGACTACATTGGCGACTATGCACCTTCTATTATTAAATTAAAAACTAAATTGTATACAGTATGGACCAAAAAATCAAGAAAATAAATTTCTAATTTTTTTCCTCTCACCAAAACGGTTGCAAATCGTTTTACGAATGTGTTTGGTGCTATTTTTATCGATTGTCTATTTGGAATTGCGACCATTTCACTTAGGCCAAATACAAATGGGTCTAAACTCAATCATGATACAGAATAGAAAAAAAATCCAAATCTAATAGATTAACAAGGACCCATTTCAAAACTAGAAACAAGGTTTAAAACTTAAAAAAAAATCAGATATTATTTAATTATATTTATGAAATAATTAATTAAATATATATTTTATTAATTAAATATATTAAGATCATAATTCTATACAATTTGGTCACAAATTATTTCACGATCACAAATCAAAAATTTTATATATTACAATTTATTCACTGATCACAAATAAAAAAATTTACAAGTCGCAATTTATTTATCGTTAAAAAATTATAAATTTTGTAAGTCACGATTCAAATTTTTAGGCCACTTATTATTTATTTGTCACAATTTATCTATTTCATTGATCACATATTGTGTTATTGGTCACAATCAATCAAATAATTTGTGACTACCACTTCATTACTACCTCCAGTCGCATAGTCACTAGCACAATCGCCGCCAGAATCGGTACCACCACCTCCCGACAGTAATACCACCATATCAACTACTAACACCCACCATTTTCAATTACAAAACCATCGCTAAGACCGCTAGATCCACCACCACCACCAGGTCCACCATTAGATCCAACAAAACCTACCATAACAGCAAAGATCTACCACCAACGTGACCAACAAAAACCACAGATATTGTTGACCTCATTTTTTGCACCGTAAACGTGGACAACAGATATCGAGTCCACTCACGTTCTCTCAAGCTAATTCCAACAAACGTGGAACGATTGTCAATCGACAATAAAACAGGATTTGATGTGGGAGAAGTTTTATCGCACGAGACAAAAATGTTCGGGTTCCAACGAAATGTATGAGATAAATTACACGATAATGAATGACCAACTTAGAGCCAAATCAAAATTTAGATCACAACTCAAGCACTAAAAACCCAAGATTAATTAGAAAGAAAGAGAATATATGGCTTGTAATCAATGTTTTTACATCACCCCCAAATGATACAAATTGGGGATATTTATAATGTTACATGTGAAATAGTAACTATTTGATAGGAGGACATGTGGATTTATCTCTTTTACCGAAGCATCACATTCTAGGTATCAATTTTGACTCCACTAGCCTGTGGCGCATTAAATGTCCCAAAAATGAGGCGGCCACCCAATAACTTGTGCTGACAAGATTGACATTTGTACTCATTACAACAGTTCAATCAATTATCTTAAAAGAATTTCATAAATTAAAGATCTCCAAACGTGGATTGTCACAAGCCTTAGTTGAGCCTCAAATTCTACTTCGTTGAACCTCGCCACTTTGGCAAAGAAGTTTTGTTTGGACCTTAGATGTCTCTATCATAGGGGCTTCGGAAGGGGTCGGCCTCATGAGTTGCTTCGATATGAGTGGGCTTCATTGGGTCGACATTGTTTGGACTCTGGTAGGTTTTACTCTACGTGGGATGCCACATGGCTTCGACGGAAGGTGTTTCGATAGGTCAGCTGAGCCACGTGGGAGCCTAGGTGGCGAAGCATAGTAGATACTACTAGATCCAATAAAATCACTACCACCGCCAAATCCAATAAAGCCATTGCCACCCAACCATCCCCAGAACATTGTACAATGACGTGCAGATCAGCGCCTCATAGGAAAGCGTGGTGGAGCGCTACCGTCCTCAGATCAGCACCGTAGCAGCTCCACTGCTACTGTAGCGACACTCACGGACGACTAGTTTGGTTATTTTTAACCGGTCTGATTTCTGACCCACATGAGCTAGTTTGGTTGTCTGGTTCAAGATGCGGACGTCCGATTAGACAGGATTTTTGACGTTTTGACTACTATAAATTTCATTTCACTTTGTATTCATTAAATAACTAAAAGAGAGCTTTTTTGTGAAATATATTCGTGAAAAATCTTTTTTGAGTTTACATTTTTACATTCATTTCATTTATTTTTTTAATAGCAAAATCTTTGATTGTTGATTCAAATTTCTTGAATTATTTCTCTCATCAAAGTTTTTAATTTCACTTTGTGAATAATTTATTTATATCAATCTTAAAAGCGATATATATTTTTGAAGAAGATCTTTGCATTTACATTGCATAAACTTTTCTACTTCTTCATCTTGAAAACTTTGATTAAAAGAGATATATATTTTTGAAGAAAATCTTTGTACTTACATTACATGAATTTTTTACTTCTTCATATTAAAAATTTTGATTAATTGAATCAAACTTGTAAAATCATCATATTCATCAAAATTTCTCTTTGATCTCTTAATACTTCAATTATTACAATTATTCATTAGAAGAAAGATATATCTTGAGAAGATTTTTGAACCTACATTACATTTATTTCTTCTTCGTCATCTCATTGAAACACTTTAATTGATTGAATCTAATTTTTAATTATCATATTTATCAAAGTTGTTCATCTAACACTTGAACTATCATTTATTACTATTCATTGAAGTGTTAGCCTCTCTTAGTATTTAACTTGATTGTATTATTTATCAAGAGAGGAATTTTATTGTAAAATCGCTTTGATAAAGTGTGGATCGTGTTGAAGTCCGTAAAGATCAACATTGTATAAATATCGGTACTCCTTGTTGTAAGTCACCGTGCAGGTCACATTGAGGTCCCGTAAAGGTCAATAGTGTGGGCCATATTGAGATCCCGTGAAAGCTCCATAGTGGGTCGTGTTGAGACCCTGTAAAGTTTAACATTGTATCAGAATCAGTGCTCTTATTTGTAAGTCACCGAAAGCGTTGTAAATGTTTGGATAACGGAGGATGTAAATCATTATCATTACTTTGTATGTCCCGGAAGCGTTGTATAGTGAAAATGCATTAACGGGGGGCGTAGATCATTACTTTCGATCGAATCTCCACGATTATATCGTTTGTATCATCTCTTCCTTTTACTTATTACTTTTATATTTGTACTTATTATTTGAATTAATTTTATTTAGTCTTTACTTACTTGAATTTAAATTAATTATTCGAAAATATTTTAAAAACCAATTCACCCCCTCTTAGTTAATTATTCTTGGGCTGTCATAATTTCCTATATGGTCACTGAACTTTTCCTAAAGTTCTCACCAGGTAACGAAACTTAAAAGTTGTCCCCGTAAGTCACTTAGCTTTGAAAATTGGTGCCTCATCCATTCCTACGTAAACGACGCTTGTAAAATTGGAAGAATTTAATGACATGTCTGACGTTATGACTTACGTGGCATGCATTTGGAAACTATAAATCAGATTTTTACGTGAATCATACTATAATTAGTTAGAAACTATAATAATCAAACTCATAAAGTTAGTGAAATTCATATTTCGAAAAGCTCTACATTTAGATAAAACAACACATTCAACAGTCATTAAAAAAATACCTAAATATGCATTAGACGATTTGTGAATAAAAAACGGTGACATACATGTAGACTCATGCTCAACATCACCAATTTTTTCCAATTTTGCAACCGTCATTTATGCGTTGATAGATGGGGTACCAATTTTCAAAGTTAAATAACTCAAAGGGGGCAGTTTTTAAGTTCAATGACCCCTTGGGAACTTTAAGAAAAGTTCAATAATCATTTAGGGAATTAACCCTTCAACTATACAGTGAGTTTTTTTTTTTTTTTTTTAATATTTGATCGTGTGAATCAACTTTATAAATTGAGTTTTGCCCCAGTTTGACAACCATTATTTGAGAAAAACAATATTTTGAATAGTGATTTTTATGATAATTTGTGCTTAAAAAGTAGGGTAAAAGTTTTAGGTTTATATGCGAAATATTTTATTATGCAAATGTGTGGTTAAAAATGAGTACGTAGAAACAAGTTTTCAAATAATGATTGTCAAAGAGAGACAAATATAAGAGCTTCTCCAAAAGAATATCTAAATACAAAATAGTCTTTATTTCAAAGAGCTAATGCTTAAAAGTAAGATTCAAGAGACTCTATATTTTAACTTTTTAAGAGCATATTTGAGACTCTTTATTTATAAAAAACATCTTATGTATTATAGAAAGCATATTTAAATTTAGAAAGCCAACATTTTTATGAACTCCAACAAGCTCTTTATTTTGCCTCTTCGTTTTTTTTCTCTCAAGAAACATTTATTAATTTCTCTTTATATTTCATGTACAATATTTTTTTATATGTCAATTTACCAATAATTTAAATGTAATTTGAATAGTTTAAGAAGTAGAGTAGTGAAACATTTGATTTATTAAATACAATTATTGTACATTAAAAATAAATAGAATTGACTCTCTAAATTTGGAGAGCAAAATCCACTCCCCATCTTAAAAAGTTAAAATGGAATCTCGTGGAGCTCATTTTTAAGTATTGACTCTTTGAAATAAAAATCATTTTGTATTTAGAAAGATTCTTGAAAATGCTCTAAGAGTCAATTAATCTCACTTTTTATTCTTAATTAATAAGTTACAAACTTCAATATTCTACAATTTAAATTATTTAAATTAATTGGTCATTAATATATAAAAAATTATGTTAAAGAAGAGATAAAGAGAATTGAATAAATGTTCATTGAAAAAACTAAAATAAGGAGTCAAAATAGAGATTTTGTTGGAGTACATAAGAAAATTATTTTTTAAATTTAAAAATATTCTCTATTATGTATAGAGTAATGCTATTCTTAATAAAAATTACATATAGTCACCTTACATGGCATACATATGACGGTTTATTATTTGATGTATAATGTCGTAGTTTTTTATTGCTTTATGCATCAAATAACAAACTGTTATATATATGTCACGTTGGACGACTATTAGTAGTTTTCATTATGAATAGCATTATTCTTATGTATAAGTTGCTCTTTATAAATGGAGAGTCGTTTGGAGATGATTTAAGTCACTTGGAAATACTCTAAGACTTAAAATTCAGATTTTAATTTAAGTTAAAGTCAATAATGAATTTCAATCACACATTTTATGAGATTCACAATTTTTCAACAACATTTTTCATCCATTTTTATTAAAATATACTAAAAATCTTATTTTAATCTTCACAAAAAAGAGCTTGACAAAATACCAAGCTAGTTTTAATTGTGGTCTGCATTGAGTTAAACTTTACCAACTTGCCATAAATGAAATAAGAGTCAAGTATACACACTCCCTTTTTAATTGCTTAGTTGTGTTTGCATGTGTCACCGAACCCTTTAATTTGGGGCATGGGGTGGAATTGAAGGACCACTTTCATTTCTTCCATGCTCTTAACGCCGCTCCCTTAGTTGTCTACTTCCAGAATTGAATTTGAGGTAAATGTACCTTTATAGGCGCACTTCATGCCATTCTAGCATTTTTAATTTAGCACGTAGTATTTCATAAGTATAATAAATAATATACCATTTTGAATTCGTCTTTGATTTCTAATGAAAAATAACATAATTTCTTAAGAGCCTAGTTAATCAAATATACTTAAAAATTGATTATTTGAATTTAAAATTTAATTCAAAATAATTTATCTAAGATCCAAATCTCACACTTATCAATGTTAAGATATGTGGTTCTATCTTAAAATAACAATCTTATTAAAAGGAATAGCACAATCTCTTATATGGTAACATTTCGATATTTAACCGATATAAGATTTATTCACTAACATGCTTCTGCAAGATAGTGGCTTGCTTTAACAGACCAATCTTGAAATTCGTATTCTCATTTTTGAGTTTTAATCGAATCAAATTGCTCGTTGGAGTTTAATGAGTTCGATACCATATTAAGATTTGCAATTTCATTTTAAAAGTGAACTTTATTAAGATGAGTAACTCAAACCCTTATATGATGATTTATATTTCGATATTTAATCGATATGAGATTTATCAATTAACAATCAATACACAACAATAGATTTACATATATACCACCATCATACACCATAAAAGATTTTCATTCATAAGTTAGTTTTTATCAACATAAAAATAGCATCGCGTATATATTAGCGCTGAATCACTACTATATTTTCCTTTTACATAAATTACAACTAGAAATTCAGATCAACCTTTCAAGATTTGATTTTTGGCTTATTCTCTATATTTCCAATCAAGTTAGTTGAATCTATCAGAGTTTCAAAATACAGCTACCAATGGCTTCATCGTTAGACAAGCTTTTCAACTCTTATATAGCTAGCAATATATTTCTTGAATTAGGTATTCATGATAGATCACAGCTAGCTAACGTGTGATTTGTCGCAATCCAAGAAAATAAAAATAAAAAGCTAGTTGTGTTGACAAACAATTTGTGATCATACAAGTGCAAGAATTCCCTGCATTTATGTTAACTTCGAGAAGTGGGGGATGTCAATTTCAGTCCACAAAGGCATGACCCCATACACTTGTATACCTTGCAATTTTCAACATTTTGCTCACCTTACGTCGTTTTACTAACATAATGGGAATGGGTTTGTGACATCCTTGGGTTGATCAAAAGTGACATTCAAACAGCTTTCAAAATCTAGAAATCCCAAAATGTAGGCAATTTATGCTATCAAGTTGTAATGGGAACACAAACTTATAAACTAGTAAAATTATAAATACACTTTTAATTCACTCAAAGTAACCTCTAGTCAATAAGATCTCGTCGCAAATGAATTAAATATAGCGATGAACTCAAACGATGGGTAAAATTGAATACATATATTCAATTCTAAGTCTATGTTTGACCATTTAAAAAAAAAAAAAAAATTATTTTTCATCAAATTCATTTTTAATCATACATGAAAGATTCACCTTTTTATCAACTTTTTAACCACGTTTTTCATCAATTTTTATTTAAATTTACTAAAAAAATTGATTTTTAACTAACCCAAGAGGCTAAGGGACTGTTCTCTTCGTGTTTCAGTTTTTAGTTTTGAGTTTTGAATTCATTTTTGTTTTTGTGTTTTGAGTATCCATTTTGAAATTGTTGAAAACGCGTTCTTTTTGTCATTTTGAAAAATTGTTTTCAAAAATAAAAATGAAGTTTTGGCTTGGTTTTCACTTAAAATAGCCAAAACGATTTTTTTTTTTTGTGTTTTCCGTTTTCTTTGTAAATTTTAAACTCGTTTTTGGAAATTCGTTTCTGAAAATAGGTAAGTAAACGTGTTTTCAGTGTTTTCGAAAACTAAATATTGAAAATGACCTGAAAACAGCAAAGATGACAAATCCTAAATTTCTTGATATTTATTTTAGAAACTCAATGGGGGTGTTGGGTAGGATTACTTGATGTTTCTCGTTGGACGAAAGAAACATCATTTTTCCTATAAAAAAGTGATAAAAAGGTCAAATCTCACTAACTGATGCCTTTATATATTAGATTTGTTTTGTGTAAGAATCCACTACGGTTGAGAATTAGATATCATGTAATAATGGATGAGAGAAAGTCTGTCATAAGAAAAGGGCAATTGACGAGAGATTTGAAAGGGGAGGTTCATANCTGATGCCTTTATATATTAGATTTGTTTTGTGTAAGAATCCACTACGGTTGAGAATTAGATATCATGTAATAATGGATGAGAGAAAGTCTGTCATAAGAAAAGGGCAATTGACGAGAGATTTGAAAGGGGAGGTTCATACATCAACTTCACCACCTGACCCTAACATCTATATTTCAATAGTTATACCTTTTTAAAATTTAATTTATATTAAAATACCGAAAAAAAATCATTTTCTGTGAACCTTATTAGATCGGTAGATTCTAGGGTTTTTATATTAAAAGTGAGATGAAAGCCGAGAGATCCATACATATAGGTTTAGGGAATCCGATCGACGAACTGTACTAATCGTCCATTGCCACACTAATCACGCCTCTTTCTCTTTCTTATATCACGAAACTACCTTTACTTTTCTTTCATCCCCTAATAAGACTCCGTTGAGAAAAGAATAAACTAAATTTGAGTCGTTTTGTACATATAATGGTCGTAAAGTTCTTTTGAAACTCAAGATTTTAATTTTTAGTAAACTAATATGTAAAAGAAGAGAGGTTATTAGTTTGTTTATGATAATCATATTCATTTTTGGTCAGCGAAATTGAGTGATAGAGATGTATTAGCCACAGAAGATTACAAGCAACTTTGGTCACAATTAATTTTAGTACCATCAAGGGTCTAAATTGGTCGGTCCGACTTATAATTGAAGGATCTTATATTTATATTTTTCTTTCATTGAAATGACTTGGTGGGATAGGGAGAAATGTTTCTCTGGTTCGATAGAGATATTTGTAGATTAATAAAAAACTTTGCTTGAATCATTTAATGGAATTGTGTTCTAGAAGTAATCTCAAGCTTCAATTTTTTTTTTTTTAAATTTAACGATACGAAATACTCCATCTGTCTCATTTACATATGCTGACTTTTCTTACTTTCTTGTCTCAATTATATAGTCATGTTTCTTTATTAAGAATGTTTTGTTTTGTTCGTTTACTAATATACCATTATTTAATTTGCATAATTATAACCAATTTACTACTAGTTCTTGATAATTAAATAAAGGTAAATTAAGAGAATTTTTGGCAAAAATTATTTATTTCAATAACATTAAATAAGATTTATTAATCCGTGTGAAAAACAAAATCAACATATATAAATGGGATAGATGGAATATTCATCTAGAGTATCTAAGTGAACGCTTTGAAAAGATATGCAAACTCAAAATGAACCAAAAATACTCATAAATGAGAAATCTCATAAGCGATCTCAAATGCATAATGGGAGCCAATATACTTGAACAAAAACGTAGTGATTAAATTGGTGAATGAAATGTGAACATATAACATGATTAGTTATAAGTCCACCAATCAATGACCTGAATAGAAATCTATAAAGAGACGTGCCAAAATGAAGAATGTTATACTGAATTTGAATAGCTTCCTTCCCAATAGTCATTTTTCATTTTTGCTCCTCGCTGTTCAACAAAATAATGAGTTTAGGAGGAAAAAATCGTGATTAAGTGTGAGGAATTTGTGGATTATTATTTAAAAATTAAAAGGTTTATTATTAATCGATGACAATCAAGCATTGCTTAGCACTAATAAACTAGACATCGTTGCTTAATAAATCATTCTCATGCTTGATTTCCTAACTGCAAATTTCTTACATCCGTACATACAAAATGGTTTCAATGTCACTCTCATGGTAATTTGTCCACAGTCAAACAAAACAGTTTATCACTTATTACATGTGTTCCTTTATTAAAGGTTAAAAATCTTGGAATCGAAGAAAACCCCAATATCAAACAAAAACACTTTATTCTTTTTTAAAGCAAAAATACTCACCCGTTTGATTTGATAGGCTATAAAGGGCTTTTCTCTCTTAGGTATTTGCTTTTATCTAATTTGTCTAAAATTGAGCCATATCACATCGAGTTTGAGTAGCGTGACAATGGATAGAATTAAGTGGGTTCGGTCTTTACACATTCAGCTCGACTCATGTCCAAGAATTAGGTTCAGTTTGTTCCTATGGTTCATGGATCTTCTGGAGTGGATCGAATCGAGTCATCCATGAGCCTACAATTCGACTCTTTTTTTTTAAAAAAGAAATAAATAAAACAAGCCCAAAAAAAGAGTCAACTCGTGAGAAGAAATGTATCCAATTCAGCCCTTTTGTCACTCCTAAGTTTCGGCGAAGATTTGGATTGCTATTACTATGGTCCCTTTATATGCTTTCTTTGTAAAATTTCAGTGTGTCTACTCAAAAAATATTTATTTATTTTCAACTATATAATTTAAGATATTTACGAAGATCAGAATGCATTTTAGATTAACACAAGGAAGAAGACGAGCGTGTCAAGATTTTCCTACAATCCATCCTCTTTTATTAAATTTTTTGGTTTAGGGCAATATTTTTAATACATTTTTTTAAAACATTGGTTGTTCTATGATTCCATCTTTGTTCGTAAATAAATGTAAAATCAATTAAATTCAGACTTAGGCAAATTTTAATTTTCTATTTTTGGTGTTCTTATTAAGTCATTAATTTAAACAAGAATGTTCTACTATCATTTCTATCAACTCGAGTCCCTTTAGGGTCACTGAGGTGAGTTCCCTGTCGTAAACTTCAGGGTCCCGTGAGATTAGGCGAGGTGCGCACAAGCTGGTCCGGACATCTACGGTTAAAAAAAAAATAAAAAAAATAAAAAATATATATATATATATATATATCAACCATAATCCTAACTTTAAGATTCAATGATTTCAAATTAAGTTGAAGCTGACAATCAAACTCAATTCAAATCAATAACCTCCACAAACCAACCAACCAATTATTATTAACCGAACGTTAGAAACACTTCTTTCCAGTTTCAGAATTTTCCTTTTCCTTTTCCATTTCTCTTTTCCCCCAATTTTTCTCTTTAAAATTGTTCTTAAGATGGGCCCAAAAAGAAGTATTGCTAAAACGGTACATGATACATAGCCGTTGAAAACACCCGTGGACCTTAATTTCTTTTTAAATTCTATTCCATTCAAATAGATCGACCAACTTAAAATTCATTTGAAATTGCTTACTGAATGCTCAACTTCTACAATTATTCTCATTTTGTAGTTAGTCGAAGTAATATCAAATTTGTCAAATAATTAAATTTCCACATCAATACGAACAAAATCATCAATTTAAACACGACGATCAACTCCAAACAAAATAAGTATAATAAATCATAGATTCAACATCTAATTAAAGGTATGCTATGAAACTTAGCCACGTTTGATTTTGTTAGAAATTAGATTTTTGGTATATTTTGATATAAGTTAATAAAATACGTGATTGAAAAATTGATAAAAATTATGAATCTCACAAAATGTGAGGATGAAAATGAGTTTTGAAAAAATGAAAGCCAAACAAGAGCTTAATAGTTGTTTGTGAGAGATTACTTGAAATGAAGAATAATTTGTTCGAAGAATGTGTGGTTATCAGATGTTTTGTTTGATTTTCATTTTTTAAAACTTACTTTTACTCAAAATTATTTTCAATCACACATTTTATGAATCACAGAACTTTTATCAAATTTTTATTTTGACATTTCATAACAGAATCTATTAAATATTTATTTTTTAGCTAAACTAAACGGTGGTTAAAACTGAAAATGTGTATTAGTTACCTATACAAGCAGAATAATGCTATTAAGCATTGCTCGTGTTAAATAACCAATTTAACTGGTTAAACTTGATAGATTCAATTAAATAAATTATGTGATATTGTATTTAAGTTAAAATCTAATATTTAATATCATATAACCCATGTTTTGTGTGGATTAAAATTCAATTAAAATTTCAAGTGAAAGTGAGCAATTAATTTTAATTACACATTTTATGAGATTCACAACTTTACGATAACATATTTCATCAACTTTTATCAAACCCTATTAAAAATTTGATTTTAATTTCTATCAAATAGGGGCATAATTAGCTTGTGTTTGATACTCATTTTGGGGAAAAAATGAATTCTGGAATAGCGATTGATAGAAGAATGTGTGGTTGAAAAGTAATGAAAAGTTTTAGATTTTCGTGTAGTATTATTTTATTTGGAGAATGTGATTGAAACGAAGAAAAAATAAAAATGAGAATGAGAATGAGTGATAACGGGACCTTATTATATAAATTGGCACCATGCATTAGCTCCTTCCTTCCCAAAGCCCACATGCCCTCACGTAGATTTATAGCTATACCTTCGTTATCAAGGCAGATGGTCACCCCTTGGGTTTCGACCTACTCGTTTCAGATTCCTAGCCAATAGTATTGTAAACACATATACGCTTGAGAGAGTCTTCCACATCAATGGTTGCTGGGAAGGTAAAAGAGGTAATGGGTTTTCAAAAATCTTCATCAAGCCAAAAGCAAAAGCCACAGATATCTCCTAAACCACCACCATCATCCATGCCGACATCCGGGAACCACAAGGAAAACGGCACCGTATTCTCACGCTCATTCGGCGTTTACTTACCACGCACCTCCGCCCAGGTCCAGCCCCGTCCCCCTGACATTAGCGAGCTCCTCCGACTCGTCGAAGAACTACGTGACCGAGAGTCCCGTTTTAAAACCGAACTCTTAGAACATAAGCTGCTCAGAGAGTCAGTCGCCATTGTCCCGGTTCTCGAAAACGAGATCTTAAACAAAGAATCGGAAATCGAGAGGTCAAGGAAGAAGATTGAGTGCTTAGAAGCAGAAAATGAGAGACTCAGAGAAGATGTTGAGGTTTTACACAATGAATTATACAGACAGAACCAGAAATATGAAGAGAAAATCAAAGCTATGCAAGCAGAACTCTCTGATATAAAGAAAGCAGTTGCAGAGACACAACAAGAACACGAGGAGGCTTCATCGTCTACACAAAAACTTGTCGATGTAAGCAGCAATTACAAATCTAGTATTACAAACAAGACATTGAGAAAATCCGCAACGCATAATTACGTTGTCCCCAGTTTTGAAAGTAGTGTTAGTTATAAGAAAGAAGATATAGTTGGGTCTGTGGAGAGTAATGAAAGGCCTATAAAATCTTGGTGTAATTCTGAAGAAATGGCAGAGAATTCCGATGGGATAATGGGATTCAGATCTCGTGCCCCAAGAATTCCTAAGCCACCGCCAAAACCATCGGCATTTCTTTTATCATCGATTTCATCTTCATCTTCTTCATCAACAGTGGTATCATCCGATTCGGAGGACAGGGCATTGGCCGAGATTTCAAATATTCCTCATCCCCCACCGCCTCCGCCTCCTCCTCCGCCAGTGAAAGTAGTGGCTACATCATCATCACATCCTCCTTCTCAGTCTAAGGTGGCGCCACGTGCTGTAGCACCACCTCCTCCTCCCCCTCCTCCACCCAAAGGTTCGAAAACAGTGCCAGACAAGGTCAGGAGAATCCCCGAGGTGGTTGAGTTTTACCACTCATTAATGAGAAGGGATTCAATTCCAAGGCGAGATACCACCGCTGATGCTCCGGCGGCGGGAGCGACGGCCAAGGACATGATCGGAGAGATTGAAAATCGTTCTGCACACTTACTAGCGGTGAGTTTTCTGTTTTATTTTTTCGTCATTGATTTTGGGTTTATTTACAGTTGTTGCCACTTACTTTATGCCACGGTCGCTTGAATTGACCTGTCATAGTGTCTTTTGTGGTTGAACTTTTTCAGTTTTTCTTGGAATTTTGTTATGTTTTCTTACAACATAAGACATCACTCAGATTCGAAATCCAAATCAGTAATGCAAAAAGGTTGTAATTGAACAAAATCATGGGGGTATTTAAGACATTTAAAAATTTATGTCTCACTTTCAGTTTACTTCTTAAAAGGTTAATCTTATATCGGACTAACTCCAACTCGGTTATATATTGATTACACCTTTGTGACAGTATAGACAAATGTTTAGTTAGTTGTTGAGAAATTTGATCAAGGTCGATAATCTGTTTCTAAATACTTTAATTGCAGATTAAGACAGATGTAGAAACACAAGGAGATTTCATTAGGTTCTTAATCAAAGAAGTCGAAGGGGCTGCATTCACCAACATTGAAGATGTTGTACCTTTTGTAAAATGGCTCGATGACGAGCTCTCCTACCTGGTACAACAACGAACGATAAATTTTTCATTCGCTCTTAATCACCTGTAGTCTAGTCTCACGTGCAAGTATTGTTAACTTAATGTAACTAGGTTGATGAAAGGGCAGTATTGAAACATTTCAAGTGGCCTGAGCAGAAGGCAGATGCGTTAAGAGAAGCTGCATTTGGATACAGTGATTTGAAGAAATTGGAATTTGAAGCCTCATCATTTCGTGATGATCTTAGACAGTCTTGTGCTCCAGCTCTTAAGAAAATGCAGGCCTTGTTTGAGAAGTACGATATGAAATCTCTGCTGTTATTAATATTTTTGATAAACTAGTTCTTGAAAAGAGTAATGCTATCTGTGCAAACTGGGTATGATCCACGCCTAATGCTTGCTTTTATTTGATACAGATTGGAGCATGGAGTTTATAATTTGTGTAGAATTAGAGAGTCTGCTACAAAGCGATACAAAGTGTTACAAATTCCAATCGATTGGATGCTTGATACTGGATATACAAGTCAGGTAAATGCATACATCTAACACAATTTATAAACACGTGATCTATCTAGTAGGCGATTTTTTTAATTTTTTTTTTCAATTGCGGAGTACTGATAATCGGAAACCTTTTACTAGTTGTTTGATTTTGCTGAAGGTTCTGATCCATACTAATAGCTCTGTAGGTCCAAATCTTTCTATCAAGAGAGACCTAAAGGAATGTGCTATTTGTGATTGATAAGAACTCAGAGTGTCACTTAATATAGTTCCCCAATTATTAGTTGAACTGTAGGCCGAGATACCCTACTCGTCCAAGAATGATAAAAAGGAGGGTGGCTTTATATCCCCTGTTATAGTAAGCCGAGATATCCTATACCTCCAAGAATGATGAAAGGGAGGATGGCTTTATAGTAGTTTTTAGAACCTGCTCGTTTTCATTATTTTTTATTGCTCGACCAACCACCAAACTTCCAGTCCTCCACAAGCTTCCAGTGCAGAATCCGTTATCGTGTATTGTACTTATTTTTAAGTGCTTTCCCAACTTGTGTCAATTACAATTAACATTACATGTGTAAAATTGAAAACCCTTTATCAGTTGATTGGTTATTTTCATCTACTCTTGGTGGTAGGTTCATGGAAAGAGATGCAGCATGGACTCAGTTTATTTGTTTATAATAGAGTAGGTAGTTCATACAGCTGTTAGTAAAGTCTAGAGGCAAAAAAGAAACTGCATGGCACAATCTTTAGTGTTACATTGAAATTAATTGTTAGCTAGATGCCAAAATGAGTTGAAAGATTTTGCCCTGCACATGTCCATGCCCGCATGTGAAGTCTGTCTTCTATATATATATTGTCTGTTTTTACTTTTTTGGTTTCTTTCTCCAGTTATATAAGAATTTAGATTCTTCGAGTTGCCCTTTTTATACTCATTAATTATATATTATTCACTAAGATGTTGATACATTATTTAATTATCCGCGATTGAACCTTCCAATGTTTGCAAACATAAAGAAGTTTCCTAACACGTGCTTGTTTATATCCTTCTATTTTTTTTATAATACGTAGTTGAAAGGGTGATTGTCAAGGGAAATAATTGAACTCCGTGAAGACGAATAATAAAGATTTGAACGTGTAATACGTGTTGAGTGTTCTTTCTTTCTAATAATATTTCAAATAGGTAAATTTTCGCCGCGATATTTGTCGTATGCATTGATGGGACGTTTCTTATTAACGATGTAGAAAGGGAAACAAGTATGAAAGTGACATTGAATTTGTACATCTGCCATGATGTTGAGGTTTTTTTGGCTTTATTTTGTTCTGAAGTTTTATGTATTTGCTGTAATGATTGGGACATGACAAAAGGAGTTTGCAGTAGTAACTGTGTCTTCTATTGCAGATCAAGCTGGCATCTGTGAAATTAGCCATGAAGTATATGAAGAGAGTGTCTGCAGAGCTTGAAATCGTTGGAGGCGGTCCTGAAGAAGAAGAACTTATAATTCAAGGAGTTAAGTTTGCCTTCCGAGTACATCAGGTAAATTAAGTTGTACCAACTTTTGCCCACTTTAGTTTCTAAAACAACAAGTTTTAAGTCGGCTACTTATTTTGCTTCTTTGTGGATTTCTCCAGTTTGCGGGTGGTTTTGATGTGGAAACAATGAGAGCGTTTCAAGAACTGAGAGACAAGGCTCGATCATGCAACGTGCAGTGCCAAAATCAGCAACAGAAAATTATTTTCCGGTCTTCTACAGCTTGCTAATCTATGTAGCAAATTAAACTCAGCTTCAAAAATACTACCACATTTTGCTGTAAAGTACTATAAAGATCGAGTTGTGAATACAGTGGCAGACATTGTATGTTCTAATTAATTTATGAATTAAGCTATTTGTACCCTCTTGTTTACCTTCTTGTTTACCTAACCCCACCTACCATCTCACATGGAGGTCGGGTCCCACGTCCAATAAATGCGTGGGGCCCGACCTCCATGTGAGAGGATGGGTGGGACCGAGTAAATCAAAGTGTAAACAAGAGGGTACAAGTAGCAAGGTCTAGAAAAATTTCTGTGCTTTCCTCGAGAGCATTGAAATGGAACTGTTATATGCAATTTGAGATCAAAGTGTCGACTTGATGTGACACATGAAATACAAATTTAATGGGAAATAGTGACAGATCAATGGTACAACATATCCATCAATTCCAATTCCAAGTCCAAGTAGAGAGAGTGAGCTCGACTTTGTCAGCTCTCAACTCTCAAATGAAGTTCCGGCTGGTGAACTCCATGTGACGTAAAGAACTAAGCATTTTTCTTATTCTAAAGGCCTTTACCCTGATAAAAGTTAGTGCGTGCCTAACTGGTTTGGGGAGACACTTCGCAATGTGGTGAAACATTGTCATAGAAGAGTTTTAACTCAGTCATAGATAGCTAGAAGCACGTCCCACTGGTTGATGGACTGATTTGGATTCGATGCTCAATTGGATTACTTGTGGAGCGAGATGGAAATGGCAATTGCTGGCAAGATTTTCAGCACCTTTCTTAACTGGAACTTACGAAAACATGTGAAGGACCATGAACATGGCTAGGTTATGCAAGTGGCAACATGCACATATTTGATCTAAATGGTAATTTACTTGGATGATGGGTCATTTGTAATAGTCCTTCTATGGACATGGTTGGCAGAGGAGGTTATGTTATTCACTAGGGGTGTCCAAAAGTCCTGAACCGAACCGGACCGAACCGAACGGTTTTTCATAAATTAAATACCCGAACGGGTACCCGAATCGAGAACCGATGAGTTTAGGTCGAGTCTCGGTTCTAGACCAAGAACCGAATAACCGAATAAGAACCGAAACTAAATAAATTTTTTTTATTTTTTTTATTAAATTAATTAAATTATTTTTTTCTAAACAAATTAGTAAATTAATTAAATAAATCAAATCATTTCATAATTTTAATTTTAAAATCCAATACCCAAATCATTTTAAAGCACAAATCATTTTAAAGACAAGAAACAGTGCAGTTTGAGATCCATTTGCAGTTTTTGATCTGTATCACCGATATTTTAATATTAATATCTACTTTTTGGTATTTGTATGCATTGAATTAATTTTATTGGACAGCTAGTTATTTCTATGTTTTTGAATTGTCCTACTTTAATTTGTAAAAGTTACAAATGAAATGTCATTAGTT
>CAIGRT010184185.1:0-11536 GCA_903798405.1 Fraxinus platypoda
AAGTGGACCCCACCTACCTGCCAATGGTAAAAAATGAAATAAAGTATGGCCAAAATGGATCCCAGACACACTTAAGGTCCGTTTGATTGCAAGAATGAAATTTGGGTGGAAAGAAAATGAATTGAAGGGAATTGAATTGTCTAGAACTTGTTTTACTGGGAATTATCAATTAATTGTGTTTGATTGTTATAATTTTTCACCTGGAAAATATTGAAATTTTGAATCTTTTGGTGTTCATTTGATTTTGTTTTCCATGAAAATTATCCATTAAAGGGATAAAATTTGTTACAATTGGGAATATAATTTGTTTCCATTGCAAAAAAATTAAAAATTAAAAATTAAAATTAAAAAAAAAAGTTGCCTAGAGGGAAAAGTTTTTCCTCAAAAATCAAGAAAATGTGAGCATGTGGGTGAAAGATGGAAAACTAATTCCATGAAAAATTTGGGCACTCAAACATGCAAAAAGGTGGAACGTGGAATTTAATTTCCATCTTCCATCTTTCATGGAATTGAAGTGCAATCAAACAGGGTCTTATAGTTTTTTTCCCCCTTTTGAAGGAGTAAGTAATGTAATTATTTCTGAATCTCAACATACTAAGGGTTTTATGATTATATACAATAAATAAGAACTATTGGGAGTTTTTATCAAAGAAGTAAATAATAAGATACTTATTACATTTTATATTGTAAAATTATAATTAAGAAAGAAATACGAGTGATTGTTTTATTGACTATATCATTCTTTTCCATTCCATGCAAATTATGAGCCCCAACTTTTGAAATTTCTGGTTTGAGGGGCTTCATCGTGATAACGAGCATCGATAAACTGTTGCCAACAATTAATCAGAGTGGCTCTCATCTTTATTATATATAATCCATATTGGGCACTACTAGTCTACCTTACGCATCACTATGAATTAAATTGTAAACAGTATGCCGACTTGTATATTGCCTGTAAAGTTGTGGTGCTGTAATTGTGAGCCCAAGTCTGCTAATAATGGTCCAGTTAACTTCTTAAACTTGACCCATTTATTTGAAAGTTCCAGAATTGTTGCCTTAACTTAATTAAGGCGATTTTGATGGATGATCGACATCTCGCAAGAGGATAACCGTTGGATCATCACTGTTGGTTATCTCATATAAATTGGAAACTCGCTTTCTAGGAGATGGATCGACTTTAGTGTAAACCCTAGTTTTCTTCTTCTCTTTCGACTACGATATTCTTTGTGTTGTATAATCTGTACATTTCTGTGTGAAATCATATTAGTGAGAAAGAGAGAGATTGGATCAATCTCTTAGTGAGATTGTGCTGTAATTGTTGAGGGTTGTTTTGTGTTTGAGACTGAACATTCGGTGTTCTTCTGTAATCCTGTTTCTTGCCTGATTTTGGGCTATTCTAGTGTATTCGAGCAATATCCTAACGGATGCTCAACGGGGGATTAGACGTTAGAAGTGGTCGCCGAACCTCTGGGGCCTTGGGCTGAAAAAATCTTTGTGTTCTTACTTTTTCTCACAATTTACTTTGTCTGTTTTTCGTTTACTTGGTTGAATCACAACATAAATCGTTTTATCTGGGACCAACAGTGGTATTGGAGCTTTGGAATTTTTTCTTCTCTTACGATTTACTCTTGTGACTCTTCCGATTTTGAGAAATATTAGATCTAACAGATTTATTGTTGTTTTACAGTGTGAGAAAGGGTTCTTCGTTTGAAATCTTCTTTCGATCCTTGGTATTTCTTGATTACCTCTTACATACTTTGCAGTTCTAGTAACAATTTCTCAAACCTTTTCTTGTATTCTCGACAGTATCGTGTTTTTCAAGTTATAAATTTAGAAATTTTTAAAAAAACCCCCCTTTGATTTACCTTTGTCTAGGGTTCCCTGAAAGACCCCTAGAATTTGAGGGAATCATGGTTACGGTCTAAGAAATCCATTTAGGTTTTTTAACCGTTATCTTGATATCAATTACTTACTTGGTGTATATATTGTGACTTTTAATTTCTTGAATTGATAATCATAATATATTTTTGAACTGCTGTGAATTCTTGACCTGTGATTTGATTCTCATACTGTGTCTATACTTTGTGTATATATCAACATATATATCCTAAATTTGTTAATTGTTGTTTACTGTGTGTAAACATTCAGATTGTGTATCTCTGTTGGATATACTGTACTACTTGTGATCTGTTTAAATTGAAACAATTTGTGCTTTCTTATCTGTCTACTTTATTGAACACAATTATAACACGTTTGCACAGCATGACTACTAAAATTGATGTTCAAAATTGGGATGGCAAATGAGACTTTAGTGTTTGAAGCCAGAAAATGAAAGCCCTTTTGATGCAACTAAAATGTGCTAAAGCTATTGATGAATCTTGGCCAGAAACCTTATCTGAAGTTAGGAAGACTGAGCAAGATGAATTAGCCTGGAGTACTCTGTTTCTTCATCTATCTGATTCTGTCATTAGAAAAATAGGAGAGACTGGAACTGTTGTTGAGTTATGGGCAGCCTTACAGAAACAATGTCTCTAAGTCTTGACCTAATAAATGCTTTCTTTGGAAACAATTCTTCAGTCATAAGTTTGATCCTAGTGCAGATTTAGAAGAGAATATGGATAGGTTTAATAAGATCACTGAAGACCTTATTAGCTGTGGAGAAAAAATCTATGATGATCAATAGGTAGTTGGTCTCCTTAATGCCCTTGGTGATAAGTATAAAGATATCAAAAATGTCTTAGAATATGGTAAAAGTGACCTAACTGTTGCCATTATCCATAATTCTTTAAGGAACAGAGACTTAGAACTTAGATCTGAACATAAGGAAGTTCTTCATGTTGAGAAAGTCTTTTCCAATCCTAAATTCTCTACTAAAGGCTTGAGTAATTTTACTCAAGCCAATTACAACAAAGATAAAAATTTCTCTAAGATGAAATGGGGGAATAATAAAGGAAAGGATAAGAAGATGTATAAAGGAAAGGCTTAGAACAAGAAATGTTACTATTGTGGCAAAACTGGACACATAATAAAAGATTGCTTTAAGAAAGCTAATGACTTAGGAAGTGGATCCGATCATGATAATGGGACCTCAGCCATTGCTGCTTCCTATAAGAAAGCAAATGCTGATTTTGGGGTTGCATATGTCTCCTTTGTGGAGAAGCCTGATCAAAGCGGGGTCCTTGACTCGGGTTGCTCCTTTCACATGAGTCCCAATATCTGCTGGTTTTCTAATTTCTCCAATCTTAGTGATAGTTTTGCAAAGCTGGGGAATAATGAGTCCTGTCAAATAAAAGGAATTGGAAACATTGTTCTAAAATTGAAAAATGGTCAAGTTCTAAGGCTGAATCATATCAGGTATGTTCCAGCACTTAGAAGGAATCTCATCTCTCTAGGGGTGTTAGATGATGAAAAATATCAAATTGATATTAATAATGGTTTTACAAATATAAAGTTCACCTAAAATCAATGGAATCTATACCATAAACCCTGAATCTATTTTTCAAAATATCTCTGTGAACTTAGTGACGCAAATTGATAAATCATAATTATGGCATAAAAGATTAGGCCACCTTAGTGAGAAGGGTTTAAAACATATTTTCAAGGCTGGTGTCTTTGGAAGTGACAATGTTCAAAAATTAACGTTTTGTGAACATTGTATTATGGGAAAACAGAACATAATGCCTTTTAAAACAGGCATACATAAGTCACAAAATATACTTGAATACATACATAGTGATTTGTGGGGTCCTGTACCTATACCTACAGCATCTGGCTATAGGTATTATCTACTTACCATTAATGACTACTCTAGGAAGGTCTAGATTTTCTTATTAAAAACAAAGTCTGATACTTTCTTGACCTTCAAGGACTGGAAAACCTTGATAGAAAATCAGACAAGTAAGAAGATTAAAATTTTGAGAACTGACAATGGGTTAGAATTCTACAATACTGAATTTAATCAATACTGTAGTAATCAAGGTATTCTTAGACACAGGACTGTGACTTATACCCCCCTAGCAAAATGGAATTGCAAAAAGAATGAATAGGATAATCCTTGAAAGAACTAGATGTATGCTTATTAGTTCAGGTTTGCCAAAAATCTTTTGGGAGAGGCAATAAAAACTGCATGCTATCTGATTAATAGATGCCCATCTAGTTCTTTAGAATATAAAGTGCTTGAACAAGTTTGGTCAGGATCTGTTCCTGATTACTCATCTAAAAATCTTTTGGTGTGCTGCCTATGCTTATCAAACTGAGTCTAAACTAGATCTCAGATCTCATAAATGTGTCTTCTTAGGTTATGGGGAATGAATAAAAGGTTATAGGCTTTAGATAAAAGAAGTCAGAGGATTTAAGGTGATAATAAGCAGATCAGTTGTCTTTAATGAAGAATTATTCCCTTGTTTTGGTGACAAACCTGTAGAAGAAATAACTGATAATGATTTTGTTATTACTAAAATTGATTTTAGTAATCAAAATGTTACTAAACAGACTCAGATTGAGGTGGAGCCACCTCAGACTGAGCCTCAGTTAATCACAAATGATGAAAATTCTGATAATACTCAGGATTTTGAGCCTGCACATGACCTGCAGAACTATCAGTTGACTAGGGACAGAGAAATAAGACAGATAAGACCCCCTTCTAGGTACCTATTTGTAAACTATGTCTTTGCACAACTAGAGACTGATTCTTTTGATAAAGAACCTGAATCATATGAAGAGGCAGTTGCCTCTAAAGAATCTGTCAAGTGGCTTGAAGCCATGCGGGAAGAGATGAGTTCTCTATATAAAAATAAAACCTAGAACTTAGTTGAAAAGCCCAATGACTGTAAACTAATTGATTGTAAATGGGTTTACAAGATTAAAGAGGGAGAGTATAAGTCTAATGATAGGAGGTACAATACAAGACTTGTAGCTAAGGGGTTTACTTAAAGAGAGGGTATACATTACACTGAAATATTTTCACCTGTGGCTAAGTACACCTCCATTAGAGTTTTGCTTACTCTTGTAGCACAATTTGATTTAGAGTTACAGCAACTTGATGTGAAAATAGCTTTCTTGTATGGTTCTTTAGATGAAACTATACACATTTCACAACCAAAAGGCTTCGAGGTTAAAGGTAAAGAACACTTGGTGTGTTTATTGAACAAGTCCTTGTATGGCCTAACATAGGCTCCAAGGTAATGGTATAAAAGGTTTGATTCTTTTATACAAGGTTTAAAGTTCAGAAAATCTGATTATGATTTCTATTTTTATTTCAAAGAGGATGGAAATTTTGAATCTTTATACCTGTTTTATATGTTGATGACATGCTTCTAGCTTGTCATAATTATGTTGCTATATATTTTATAAAAGAAAAATTGAAATTTGAATTTGAATTTGAAATGAAAAATCTAGGACCGGCTAGGAAGATATTAGGTATGGAAATAAAAGGGGATAGACAAAATGGAAAACTATTTTTGACCCAGAAATCTTATATTGAAAAAGTGGTTAAAAGATTTTCTTTGGATGATGTTAAACCTATTAGTCTACCTTTGTCTAGAAGTGTGAAGTTATCTGTGACCATTCACCCAAAAATGAAGATGAACTTAAAAAAATGTTGCATGTACAATATGCTAGTGTTATTGGATCTGTTGTGTATGTTATGGTCTACTCTAGGCCTAATATTGCTCATGCTATAAGTGTACAAAGCAGATTTATGAACAATCCAGGTGAGCTTCATTAGGAAGCTATGAAAAATCTAATTAGATACTTGAAAGGCACACAGAACTTAGGACTCATGTTTAAAACTGATAAAACTGGCTTTAAGTTGAGAGGTTATGTAGACTCGAATTTTGTTGAAAATACTGATAACAGAAAGTCTACCACCAGATATTACTATGTGATAAATAACACTTGCATTAGTTGGAAATCACATCTTCAGAAACTGGTTGCCTTATCCTCCACTGGGGCTGAATACATTGATGCTACAGAGGCAGTGAAAGAAGGCCTTTGGCTGATAGGTTTATTAAATGAACTAGAACTTATAGAAAGTCAGGTGGAGTTGTGTTCTGATAACCAAAGTGTCATTTTCTTGAGTCGAAACCCAGTTTTTCATGATAGAACTAAACATATAGATGTTAAGTTTCATTTTATTAGAGATATAGTTGAAAAAGGTGATATAAAACTGGTCAAAATTCCTACTAAAATAAATCCTGCTAATGCAGGTACAAGGGTAATCCTTATTAGTAAATTTTCTGATTCTTTAAGATTGTTGAATCTTGAAGTTTTCTAACACTTTGTCTTTAATAGGTAATAAGAGCAAATGATGTTAGTGTTTGTTTGAATCCATTAAGATATGGTCTCAAATTCAGTAAGGTGGAGATTCTAAAGTTGTGGTGCTGCAATTGTGAGCCCAAGTCTGCTAATAATGGTCCAGTTAACTTCTTAAACCCGGCCCATTTATTTGAAGGTTCCAGAATTGTTGCCTTAACTTAATTAAGGCGGTTTTGATGGATGATCGACATCTGGCAAAAGGATAACCATTGGATCATCACCGTTGGTTATCTCATATAAATTGGAAACTCACTTTCAGTGAGATGGATAGACTTTAGTGCAAACCCTAGTTTTCTTCTTCTTTCTCGACTGCGATATTCTTTGTGTTGTATAATCTGTACATTTCTGTGTGAAATCATATTAGTGAGAAAGAGAGAGATTAGATCAATCTCTTAGTGAGATTGTGCAATAATTGTTGAGGGTTGCTTTGTGTTTGAGACTGAACATTCAGCGTTCTTCTGTAATCCTGTTTCTTGCTTGATTTTGGGTTATTCTAGTGGATTCGAGCAATATCCTAACAGATGCTCAACGGGGGATTAGGCGTTAGAAGTGATCGTCGAACCTCCAGGGCCTTGGGCCGAAAAAATCTTTGTGTTCTTACTTTTTCTCGCAATTTACTTTGTCTTTTTTTTGTTTACTTGGTTGAAGCACAACATATATCGTTTTATATGGGACCAACATTGCCAAAATAAGCCTTATTTAAAATAGATCGACAAAGCACTGCAAATCATAAGAATTGGTTCCGCACAAGAAAAATCGCTTGTGTTATAATGTTTATATTCAAAACACATTCAATATTCACAAGATTAAATATAAATGAATACAACAAAAGTTTAATGTTAAACTTTGACTTGGAAAGTGGAGTAGAAAAGGAAAGCGGGAAGAGCAATTGGTAACCAAGCATTGATTGTTAGATACATGAAAAGAGAAAGAAGGCTTTAACTTAGAACTTAAATTCTCATAATGCAAAAGAGCATACAAAATGTTAGATACTAGAATGCAAATTTATATTCGGTTTGGACGTGCAGAATACCGATTTAAACTAAGCCCTTGCTTGAGTTCCATTTTTTTTTTTTAAAATGCATTTTTGAATGGTGTTTTGACCATATTTCAACCACACATTTTTCAATAAAATAATGTTACACACACATCCAAAACTTTTTCCTTATTTTTTAACCACAAATTTCTCATCAATACACTACTCAAAAATGATTTTTTTTTTTTTTTGACAAAAATGGGGCTCAAACAAGCCCTTTATACAAAGTACTTACTTGAAAAGTAAAATGAATAAATAAGAAATGAAGAAGTAAGAGAACGATAGATCGAGGCAATAGTTTGACTCATGGTCCTTAAAATGAATATTCCCTGCATGGTGCTCAAGGTAGAACGACAGTCATCTTTCAAGATATATTAATCTCTTCTCAATATAGAAGCACTTTAAACTACAAGAAATGGCAAACCGAAAATGTGTTTCGTAACATCTTTATGAAGAAGAAAGGGCTAAAGCAGAATGTATTTTAAGTATGCAGAACAAAAATGAAAGAAAGAAAAGATGGATATTATTAATAGTAAGGTCGGATTTGATTGGAAATGCACAACCAAATACTCCTGTAATGCTAGATTACAAGATCCACGCCATCCCCCTTGCTTCGGTATTTATATGTGTGGGCTAGTGTTCGAAGATCTCATTGCTCAGGGTGGATTGAATGAGGTGGAGAATAAGAATGTGAAGAAGGCACAAATTTTGTATGGCACCATTGATGGGAGCAAAGGGTTATTTAGGTGTCCAGTGGAAAAGAGTATGAGGTCATTGATGAATGTGCCATTTACTTTGCAAAGCTGGAGTTGGAAGCTGAGTTTGTGAAGGAAGCAGCCAAGGAGAAGATGATGCAATTGAAGGGGCATGGGTCAGTTGGCGACATGAGAGCTTCAATATACAATTCTTTGCCTTTGGGTGGGGTTAAGAGAAGAGAACAACTGGTTCTGGTTTCGGGTTTCGTTTGGGGTGGGGTTGACCATTTTTTTTAATTTTTTTGTTTATTATTTAATTATTTAATGTGATTAATAGCTAATTACGATTTTACCCTTTTAAAATTGATTAAAATGTGGTCAAAATCAATTTTTGGATCAATTGACGGTATTTTGGATGGAAACCGTCCAAAATGGTCTCTCCTGCAACGTTTCAAAAGGTTAGGGGTGACGATTGCAACAAATCAAAAGTTTGAGGAAAGTATGTCAGTGTTTTAAATATTTGGGGCTTTTGCTACAATTATCCCATGAAAAAATGTGAAGCAATTTCGTCTCTAAAAACTAAACCTGCAAATCGATGATTTAGTCTCTTCCCTCTCCTCGTCAGAACCTTCAACCAAAAAATTTTTCAGGCCCAAGTCCATTGCCTAGGCGGCTTTGGCCCAGATGCTGGACCAAATTTTCAATTAAAAAATAGAGAGAAGAATGGCAATCGACACACATTCACATAATTAAATAGTAAGTGTTTACATCGGTCAACTTTAAATTTGCCTTCGTTTCTTCCTTTTTAGTTGAAAACAAACAAAGCAGAAGAGAACAAATTGGAAAAAAATTTACAAGATTGAATTCCACATGTCAACGTACGTCAAGGTTTTCATTGACTATCAACTTTGACAGTGACATTTAAATGAATTACGTATTAATTTGTTGATTTCAAACCGACCTATGTCATCAGAACTTTATTATTTAAATACTTGGTTTATCTCATGTTCAATGTCACATTTGAAATGGGGACATACGTTTAAAAACAACGTACCAAACACTCAATTTTCTACCTTTTATTAAATAATTAATCTC
This sequence comes from Fraxinus platypoda, assembly GCA_903798405.1. Taxonomy (NCBI): domain Eukaryota; kingdom Viridiplantae; phylum Streptophyta; class Magnoliopsida; order Lamiales; family Oleaceae; genus Fraxinus; species Fraxinus platypoda. The sequence continues at coordinate 9,142 of CAIGRT010184185.1, forward strand.
ATTTTACTCAATTTATATTAACTATACTTTATCAGTCCTTTTTTTTTTTTTAAATCAAGTATTATTAGACTTGACCAATTTTAATAGTAAAAGTGTAACATGCAATTTAATTAAAGAAACTGTCTTAACATGAACGTCCTTGCCTCCTTAGCCATTATTGCAAATTCGGTTCTGCAAGATCTCGATTTAAGAGGATTAAATACATTACTACTTACATATGTTTGTATATTTTCTGGACCTGTGCCAGATTTTAAAATTTGGTTACATTTTTTTTTTTTTAATCTGTTTTCCTTCTCTTCTGCCAATAAATTTAAATGGGTAATTGAGACATCATCTACACATTTCAAACTAAATTTGAACCCATTAAATAAATTTCGTTATCATTTAATTTTCCATTGAAATATCATCTACAGGTTTGAGAGATCGGTTTGGTCCTATCAAACAAACTCAGCCCCCGTTTGGCCTCCATTATTTGTGACTATAATTTTTGGAATAGTATTTTTTTGAAAAATGTGTGGTTAAAAATAAAAATAAAAAATTGAATTTTTGTGTAATATTATTTTGTTAAATAATGTGTAATTGATAGAGAAAGAAAAATGAATTATAATTTCTCTTGAAATATCCTCTAAATATTCCAAATTGAAGGTCCATTGATCAAATTGGTCCCACCAAATAATTATGAAGTACGGACTTAGAATTATTTTATCTTTTTAAGTGGACCCACGAGTTTTATAATCCAATCGTCCAATCCAATAGTGAAAATCATAGATTTCATCGCCAATTTTGATTTCGAAATGATAAAAGTCACGTGCTTAGGGGTCCACGATATACGCGCCACAACAACTTGGACAATAAATTGGAAGGACAAGACTACCCTTCTACGATACAAAGAAAACTTTTTTTTTAATCGAATTTAAACATTAATTTTAACCACGTATTTAAAAGAATTCATAATTACTATTAACTTATTTAGTACTCATTTCTGAATTTTTTGACTCGTCCGAACATTTTTTTTACTTTTATAATTTTCAATTTAATTTGAGCTGAAGTGACTAATTAAATATTAAGAGGGCTAAAATAATCATAAAAAATTAACATCAATTTGTGCTTGCCTGCTCTATAAATTGGTCTAAGATGTTCTTAAATTAAAATATGAACTTGCAAAGACGAGAATGTCCTTGGTGATTTTATTCATTTTGGCCCTCACAACTTATTTTAAAGGAAAAACTTGCCTGCTTCCAATTGATGTCTGGTTATTGTATAACCGTTGACCTAAGCCATAACATATATGAACAACATGAGGTACTCCGTAAAGTTTGGCTGATTTAGGAGGTTTTTGCTTCAATATGAAAGGTTAGAGGGAGATTGCACAAAATATGTAAATGTTAGGGGGATATTGTGTCAATTATCCATTTTTTTTATATATAAATATACTATAGCCATGTTTGAGCCAAATTATTATAGAATGAGAATGAAAAATATAGCCGTTATTGGGGCCCACACAAGAGATAGAAAATTTGAATTTAAATGTTGATGTGATGGATAACGGTCATATTTTTCATTCTAATGAGATAATAATGTAGACCAAACGGAGACTGTATTTTAATTGTCATATTTACGTTCTTTATTTTTTAATCATATTTTTATACTTAACATTTCATTAATTAGCACATCTTGTCTGAATGACAGTTCTATTAACATGCTTTAAAATAAGGAACAAATATTTAGTCATAATTTTATACTTTTGTTGTTTTATTGTTTATTTAAAAATTTAAAGGCAAAAAAGTCTCGTTACTCCCTCTTAATTTTTGGACACATTGCTCCATTAGAGACAAGATGCACTAATTCATTGAAAGTTTACGATGAATAAAGGAGACGTAAGTATGACAAATAGTAAAAATACCTTTTCCATGATTTTCTTAATTTCCATTTATTTAATGTTAATTTCAAACATTTCTTAACACTTGTAATTACTTACCAAAATCTCTAAACCGCTGCATTAATGAGTACAAATTGACAAGGGTACCACCCGGTTTGCTATGTAAAGGCACGAATTACCCTAATTTCCAATATTGCAAAAAATAATAGGGGGTTTTTCTTTTGAAGGTATGAGTTATTTAAGTACATTTCGAGTTTCAAAATACAAGGGGTTTTTATTTATTTATTAATTATGACATTACAATTAAGACAAAAAAAAAAAAAGCAGCTTTGGTGGACATTTTTGAAGACATTTTCAAATTACAAATCGCCACATGTATGCCATGTAGAACGACTATCGATAATGTTCACTATGAATAACGTTGTGAAATTATTGTTAAGAAAAGAATTATGAAATATTTTTCTTTTTGAAAGAGTGAGTATATAAAATACTGAGCAATGCTACTAGTACATCGGG
>CAIGRT010184234.1:0-10588 GCA_903798405.1 Fraxinus platypoda
TTTCATCATTTTATTAAGAAATTTTCAAAAAATTTCGAAATTTTACATCCGAAAAAGTCATATCTCAGCGTTCGACAGAAGACAAAACAGGTGACAGACAACACATGGAAACAACTTCAATCAATCAACCGTTCAAAATTCTTATTTTTCAATTCAATGTAATTTCAAGTCCGAGACCTCACCTATTTATAGCACTTCATTTTGAGATTTTAGACGGAGCGAAAATAGCTAAGTGTTATTTTAGCATCTCAAATAAAGTTTGAATTATCTTTCTTTTTCAATCTTGTAATTCTCAAATGTCGTTTCAATAAAAAAATTATCTTCAAATAATCATCTTGTCGAATTTGACACTCTCCTCTCTTCTTCCACACGACCCCTAGCCCTGGGCCCGTATTCTTCAACAAAATTTGAAAAATATTTCACATTTCTCACTCTATTTTCTTTATTTTTTACTCTATTTTCCTTCTTTTCACTTTCAAATTTCATTCGAACAAAATAGAACAGCCCATTTTGTAACTGTAGGAAATCGCACTCCTTTGAAGATTAACTATTATTGATAAGGCGTTTTAATGAATTCAGATATTTAATATCAAATCAAAATACTAGAAAAAATTGTTTAACCACAATGGCGTTTGATTTTGCGAATTCAGATATTTTACTGTAATTTATACTACGATGGAAACGCAATCTATAATGTATATTGTTTCTCTTGCAGGATAGTGGAGCGTGCAGAGTTTGGAACAAGTTTTTCTGATTTTCAAGGAAAGGTAGGAAATTTTAATCTTTTTCTTAAAATTTGAACTTTTGATTATAACAGGATTCTACTTGTTATGTAGTGTTTCTTTTTTCTCTTGACTTATCTAAATTAAACTATTGAAAATTTAGGCAAACGCTTAGTTTATTCGAAAATTGACAATAAATCCAAGCAGTTTTATGGGAAGTAAGAATTTTAAGATACGTAGAGGAACAATTGAGAACAATGGCAAGAGAGTATTGTAATGTAAATGTGATATATAAGAAGTTAGAGACAAAAAGAGAAGTACATTCACGAGTTGTGTGAACAGAGATATTGCTTAGTGCTTTCTAGGATTCATAAATGTCATTTGCAAGAACCAAATTTGGTTAAACTTACAGCATAATGATAAGGAGAATAATTTTAGTACCGGTCAGGTTCATCAGGAAACTGTTTGTTCGTCGATCTCACGTTTTTATGTGCCTCTCTTTGATAGGGTTTTTGTCCTCCATGTACTGAATATAAGAGGATGAATAAGATTTTGTCATAGGCAAAAGAATATGGTAATGTCATGTGTTCATCTATTTAAGTCACGGAATGTCACTTATTCGTATTAGCATGCAGTTATGGACCTGTACTAAAAGTAAATGTTTTAAACCCTCTTTTATTATTTAGTATGGCACTATTAAGTTATTGCAATTAACCATAGTACTGATGAAGAAGGTGCATAATGCTCTCTATTGAAGGATAAAAATTTGTGGTCAATAAAACACTCTGATTCTTCTGCTGTCTTAATCCCAAAATTTGACGAAACTATAATATATATTTTTAGCTTAACTGTAATTGATAATATATGCATTCGCCTAAACTATATGTCTTACTCATTCTCCTATTTTTCTTTTAATTTTATGTTTGCAATTGTGAACACAGTCGATGTCTTGAAGGGGATTTCTGGAAGAGATCATGATTAGAGCCTCTTAATTTTGGGTGCTATGGTAGCATGAATATAGGAAAATTAGGTGTCCTCCATATGTTTTATATGAGTCTGGCTAAGATTTTTATCAACTTTTGTCCTTTGAGAAGTTATTTTTCCCAAAAAACACGGTTTGTTCGTGACATCTGGTACCCTACTCAATCAAAGTGTTTTTGTTAGACGACATAAGGACTCATATTGTGTTCTTTAGTCTCTCCTAACTCTATGTTTGATATGAAATTGATGGCAACATAGGTTCGGAATGATTAATGCATGAGTAGGTACAGTTATACACAATCAAGAATTTTGAGAAGTTTTACAAAGAATATATTTGGGAGTTTTATATATTTTCTCAGGGATAAGTATCCTAGCCATGATTCGATTTTGTGTGTTATCCATATTTATAGGCTGGGGATGGAGAAAAAGAAAATGCAAGAGCAGTCAGGTGATTATTATAGAAATTTCAAGGGAGAAAATAAGAGGTGTTGGATTAATGCATCCGAACATTTCAAACTGAATTGATACTCCTGTCTCTAGGGCTGTGGCCTAACACATCTGTATTAGCTTCATTCTGCATTTATTTTATACTATAACATGAAAGTATAACAATACTTCATCTTTTCCATTCTGTTACAAGGAAATATTATTCAAAATGAACGATTAACAGAGATTATATGTTCTGAAGTGGTCTATTCTATGAGAAAATAATGCAGGCCGCTGATACAGTCAGCTGCTGGATGGATTTTGTCATTTTGAGTTACACGTTAATCTCTGCAGATTCCAACAATGTAGATGGATTGATCAGAACCAAACTTTTCAAGATATTGCTATTTGATACGAAGAAACAGGACATTGACTTTTCTGACACGTGATTTGTACACTGATAAAGAGAGATGGAATCATGGTGATACAATCTCAGGTAAACACAATTGTGAAATTAATTAAACATGTGAAAGACAAGGATAAAAATTAATCGCCTAAATTAAAACACAATGATAGGTGAAATTATGATTCATTCAGCATTCTTAGGATAGGAAGAGCAAAAGCTTGTCATTTGAGTGCATATCAATGAAATGTGAAATGGTTTATATATTATATGTACGGAAGTTATACGTAGTAAATACATGAGTTGGACATATGAACTATGTTGATGTTAAATTGACATATGGTGGGACCTTCATTTCTAGATAGATAAACCTATTGTATTTCTGCATACCAGAAAATAGAAAAATGAGAAGATGTGTTACATAAACTCCAATTGTTAAAGAAATTATCATCTAGGTTGGCAGCATTAGATTGTTGGAACGCTTTAACTGCAAAATGCACTTTGTTTTTGTCCAATCACTTCAAGAAAAAGTTTCCAATAACTTTGCGTTCCTTTGTTCATGCTTGTTCTTGGACTGACTTTACCCCTTGAGTTGTACCCTTCTACATTTTAAGGTTTGTAAATTTTCAGAAACTACCCCCTTTGGGAAATCCTTCTCCATCCTCACATTTTCCCAATAAATCTGCATATACAAAATCATTTTTTTCTCCAACCAAGTCTTTTGCCCTCAATGACTCGTTTTCCCAATCTGTTTTGTATATCACTGTTAAAATTGAGAATGCACATGCCACTTGAGCCGCTAAAAGTCCATAAGAAAGGCCAGAAAACCCCATTTTCCAGATGAAGGCCAAAGCTATTGCCACTGGTGTTCCTATCAAGTAAAAAGAGTAGAAATTAATGCCTGCCCCGACACTTGGTCTAGCACTCCCTCGGAGCACCCCGCAACAAGTGGTTTGTGGACAATTTGCAAGCTCACAAAGTCCAATAATTGGCAGAACAGCCACTGTTAGCTCAAGAACTTCACTATCATCAGTGAAAACACTACCCCATGCTCTTCCCCCTAAGGTAGTCAATAGAAAACCAACTATTGACGTTGAAAAGGCTAGTGCTATAGTTACTGAAGTTGCCAAACGGGCCTTATCAGGTCTCCCAGCTCCGAGTTCATTGCCTACTCTTGTTGAAATTGATGCGCTGAGTGCTGAAGGCAACGTGTACATGAGAGATGTGGTTTGTATTACTATAGCTGCTGTTGCAAGTGTAACATGAGGTTTGTCGAGGTAACCTGCTAGAAGTGTCATGAACTCATACCACCACCATTCTAAACAAACAGCCAGACAACTAGGGATCGCTAGTCGAAGTAGCATTCCCCATTCCTCCCCTAATGAAGTGGAATCCTGTTTTGAACTTGGTATTAGGAGGTTAGTCAAAGGCTCATTGCTCTCATGGGAGTAGAGAATATAGCTCAGAAGGAATAACAAGGTGTTAAGATTGGCAATAAATGCGGCAATTGCAATTCCCTGGATACCAAGACGAAGGTTGAAAGTTAAGAAGATTGTGATGGGAAAATGCAGCAGTGTTGCCAGCAAAGTGCACCAAAGCAATGGCCATGTTGTCCCTTTACTTCGTAGGTAGATACGTAGAGGATGAAGTAGGCTGTTGACAATAAGATCGGGGACTGCAAACCGGGAGTAGAGACTTGCAATATGTCCTACCTGTGGTTCTTGATGGAGCCATAGCATGAGATGCTCAAGGTCAATCCATAAAACTCCAATGGGTATAGATGCAAATAGTAACAAAACGGTTGTTCTTTGGAGAGTTTGGGACACCATGGATAAGTTTCTGGATCCAAAAGCTTGGCTACAAAGTGGTTCCATCCCCATGGAAAGGCCATAAAGTACAGAGTAACCTGTGATGTTGGTGAAGCCGATGGCCAATGCACCACCTGCCAGTTCCAAGCTTCCTAGCCTTCCCATGCACACTACTGAAATCATGTTTTTCAAGTAGCTTAATAAGCCCATAGCCAATATAGGAAAACCTATATCTAATATTTTCTTCAGCTCCTCGACTACCTAGCAATGTGCCATAAAGGTAAAAGAGTCAGAGAATACTCATAAAGTACATTGTATGTTGTAACTGGAGTTTTTTAGATTTTTTTGTTCTTACCTCTATTGTGGTCAAGTGCTTTTGGGTCTGACTTGTAGCCATTCTTTTCCTTTTCCTTTTCCCCTGTTGTTCGCTTGTGTTGTGATAATAGAGATGAACCAATACCTTACATAACCTTTTCTTGCAAATACTCCAAATGCGTGCTGACACTAACACGAGAGGGAGAGGGAGAGGGAGAGGGAGAGGGAGAAAAGATGGTGATGTTATAAGCAAGCATGGAAGGGGATTTTATAGGAGATGAGGGAGGTAGGTTTTTCAGTTTTTTCTCTTCTATTGATTGGACAGCTATTATGCTTAAAAAATTGGAAACTGGAGAGTTGAGGTTTGTAAATGAGTCACAATAAAATGTGTTTTAAAGGAGTCCTTTAATTATAGTTTGTCATTTTTCCAAATATATGTGAACATATCTACTTCCTCCACTGTGAAAATCATACAAAAGTGTTATATTAACTAAATTTATGATCAATTTGCACATGAGAAGTTTCATAGATAAATAAATAAATATATGTCTGTGTGTAAGTGTGTATATGTGTTATTTTTCAGTTTCTCCTGTTCAATGAGCACATTTTACTATTCATTTTTCTTCTCTCTTGTTAAGAGCTCAACCTCCTAATTTTCAAACTATTTTCAGATTTTTTGATGAAGACAAATAAATTTTTTTACTCTCCAAAAATGCAAAGCTCCTAGATCGTATCTCACTTCGCTTGAAGGGTTGAAAAATAACTTTTTGTCGTTGTATAACATTAATTACTCTAATGTATTTGGATTAAATTTAGTATTGTTTTCAGGACCTTGCATTTATTGCTCTCCCACAACTCTGTTTTCGCAGCTTACGTTCTCCTTAAAAATGACTAAACTACTTTAGATAAGTGAAGGATTGCAATGAAAAGGCTAAGATATGATTATTGGATTTCTTTAATGCTTGTTTATCAAGTTAATGATGGGAAGAAAATTCTATGGCGGGAGGGCTGTGGTTCAGGTCTATGTCCCCTTCAAGTTTACGTTTTAGACTAAGCAAAAACCCTCCATTCTGTACTTACCTGAAAATCCTGCAGTCTATCCAAGATTCTGTGGAAAAACCTTCCTCTTTTCTATAGTACCACATTCCTTGTCCAGAAAAGTTAATACAACGAACGTTCTTTCAATATCGTAGTGTATCTTTTCTTCTTTTTCGAGTTAGGTATAATTTGAAATTCTTTTATTTTTATTATTATTATTTTTTTCTGCGGGCAGGGTGTGCATGTGCGTCCTTTGTAAAACTATTTTACATATGCTGAGTTTGGTTATTCTTGAATTAATGTTTGTGAGTTGTTCCACAACGCAAGTTGATTTTGTCTATATACTTGTACAACACTTTGTGTATTTATTTATAACGTCCTTTCTTTTTCTTAACTATTTATGCATCTGGTTTGAAAAGGTTTGAAGCTATCATAAAAATTTCTATTTCTCATGTTAAATCTATTAGAAGTTTAGATGAGGTGGATTAATATGGTATCGGTGTGGACACAAGTCTTTTTCATATCTCACTGTCAGCTTCTACAAGTAACTTCCACCACACTGTCTACCAAGGGGGGCCCGGAGTTCATGCAAACGGTATTGACAAAAATCTTGTTCATATCTCACCGTCACCTTCTATGAGTAACACCCACCCCATCGTCCACCAAGGAGGGGCCGGGAGTTCATAAAAACGGGGTTGATTAGAACTCGCACTAGCGAAGATAATGATCTTGTCACACTTGTATGAAACCATGCATGTGCTTATAGTTGTACCTAAATGAATGATAAATAAACTCTTAATACATAATTATTAGGACCACTCTCATAATCTTGTAGACAAATTGCATTTCAAGCATCATCTTTTCCTTTTGTTTCTTACAATTCAAAGATGGGATATTATACCTTCCCACTCAAAACAATTTGTGCATGTAAAGTGCCACACGGTTGTTTAGTAGAGAAGAGAACATGGACCACATATTTTTTGTTGTGTCCAAAAGAGTTTTCCTTTGTATTTGTCTCGAAGTTTGTGGGCATTGTATCAAAGAAACCAAAAGAACCGACAGGCTTCATTTTCTTCACATAACTGATGATAAGAGAACTACTTATCTCCATGAGACCACCTCAAATGTCTATTTGTTGGGGGCATAGTTGTAAATTTTCAATTTGGACAAGGCTCTACTTTCTCGAGAAATAATATATGTTAATGCGAGGGGGTGTCAAATGAAGGACGAATATAAATTTTAAAGATAGGTCGACCTTTTGGAAGAAAATAGAAAAGGAAGCCAAGTGGGATAGAGCGAGCAAGTGCTAGCTCTGCCACATAGATACCGTTGAAGCATACCTGCCTTGTTTGTTTCTTTCATGATGTGTTTTACCCACTCAACTAGCTTAGCTATCCTAGTTGTGGCCTACTTATTCCTAATAGGAGATGCTACTTTAGATCTCGGTACGAACTAAAATTTATTCACATCTATGCTATAAATTTTATAGTTTATGCGCGTTTTAGTAGAACAGAAATAAGTGGCGAAAAAAGATTCATGAAGTAGAACTCAAGAATTTACTTGAAATAAGACTCTTGTTATTGTTTTTTATATATTATGACGAAATAATACATATTTGAGAAGTCGAAGAGTCGGACACTTTATGTCCGATATTTTCGCACTAACCCCATTAGTGTTGATGGATGATACCATCTATTTGAAAGCTTAAGCGACTAAAACACAACTTGCACAAAGTTGGCATTGAATTTTTTGTCCCCACATGCACTTTGCTTAGTGTCTTTTCTTGACAAGCAAAAGATGAAGAATAAGACTATTTATACACTCAAATGTGTACACTTTGGTTGACACTTTGACAAAAATCTAACTATTGATTGAAAAATATATTTTTAAAATCAATGTGTCCAAATTTGTCGACATACATGAGTGTAAATCGAAGTGTACATATAATATGGCTGTGTTTAAAAGTTTAAGAACAAATTAACAACCATAAAACGTATATCGTTAAAAAAAATTTAATACCTTAAAAGATATTTTGTGGATCTCGATTAATTGATATTCTTTGTAGGGCCAAAGGCTTGACATATCTTACTAGACAAAGCACTTGTTTCTATGTTGTGAGTACATAGTCAAAAATGCTATCATTAATTCTAACCCTATTAACATCCTAGTTGACACTTGTTGGAAATAAATTATTGTCCTTTTCTTTTTAACAAATTAAGTCCTGTTTGGGTCACGTTAAAATTTTCATTATTACTCTTTTACTCATTTTCAATCACACATTCTTCAATAAAATAATATTTTTCATCACATCAATAACTTTTCCTTATTTTTCAACTATACATTCTCTATTAATCTACTATTTCAAAATACATTCTTCCAAAATAATGTGGCTCAAACACACCCTAAATTTTTAGCTGAAATATTTTTTGAGTTTAAATCTTCTTATTACGTATTTATGAAATTATGCCGTGTTAAAAAATAATTAAATTCGATCTGCACTTGAATGAATTTGTTGAAGATTGACAAACATGTTTTCTCTATACTAGTTCAAAATCAGTATCTTCCTCTATGCATGAGAGCATGTATAGTGGTGCACATCTCCTATTGCTAGATTGTCCACAATATTTGGTCTCATTTTCCCATGGGAAATGTCAAACCAAAGAAACAAAAGATAAGCAAATACATAAGGGGAGACATATCCACGAAGTCTAAACAAAAAGGATATAAATTGACCATTGTTTATTTTATATTCTATTCTTTAGTTTTCCTTTTTGGTGGGTGCTTCTTCTAGGGGTGCACATAGTTTAGGTATGGGAAAATATGTCACAAGACAATTGTGGTGGAAAATCACACCTTAGCCTTCTACATTGAAAAAGTAACAAATTTAAGCAAAATGTCCAATTGTTGGTAGAGTATGATTTCAATGTTACTTTATTGAATGAAGAATTTAAGACCCTAAAGTACTTTTCTTATGCGCCTTTAAGCTAATTATTCGAAAATCTTGGAAATATGTTTGATCTCCACTTCTTTATTCAAGGAGGAATTGAGTAAACCTTTCTTTAGCGAAAGTAAGTGAGTTTGACCAACATCATTAGTTTGTAGGTACGATATAGGAACATAAATATACCCAACAAGTCAAGTTTGAGCTAATTTAAACTAGTTACGGAGTCGATCCTACACAATCTTTATTTAATAAAATCATTAATGAACTGTTGAGTCTGCTCTATGTCAAGATCAAATTTTCTTAGAAGTTCTTATATGCATTGTTTGGCACAATCCTCCAACAATATAGTATAGCGTACGCCAGACGAGGTACGCCAGACGAGATATTAATAGTTTGGAATCAACATCACATAATGTAATGTCTACCTTACCAAATAAGTCCCACCTGCATTGGACCGTGAGAGGAGTAATTTTGTGAAAGTTTGTAGTTGTATACAACTTGACTTCTTTAGAAAAGAACCGAGTACAGAAAAGGTACAAAGTACTTCCCCCATGCAAGGTTATACTTGGTGTGAAGTTGAAATCATGTGCATGTTAGAATTACAACTTGTGATAAAAAAAATAAAATAATAATAATAAGAGATTACTACAAAATTCACTAGTGACTTCTCAATTCAAGATGGATATATACAGTGGTGAATTTAAGAATTTATCTGATCTAGGGCGAATGTTCGACGGCCCCGCCCAATATATGGGAAAAAAATTTCGACGGAGCTAGCCAGTGGGCAGTGGGGTCCATTTCCCCCACAATAAATTTCAAATATGTTATTTTATGGAAGATTTTTTAAAGATTTTCAAAAAGTCTTCATAATTTTTAAATTTTGTCCCCACAATTAAAATTTTATGAAATTTGCCCCGCGATTATTTTCTTCTAGCTCCGCTCCTGGAGCCAACGTGTCCAACTGTCATGACTTGTTGGGTGTTAGCTCCGTCACTGAATATATGTAGAATACCATTCTCTTCATGCATGGTAGTTGCACCCCAATTTAGACATCTCACGTGTTTGAACTTTAGTTGCATGTGTATATGTATGCACACGTGTGTTAGACAGACGTCTTATGTATAAATTTTATTTGTTGTGTGTATACGTGAACATGCATGTATTGTGGGAGGTGTTCTTAGATACTTACATACAAGGACAGAACTAGAATTAGATATTACAATGAGCTAAAAGTTAGAGTTAGCTGTTGGGGGCAATCTTATGATTTATTTATTTATTTTTTAAACCAAATCTATGAAGGAAAAAAAAATGGAAAAAAAGAAAAAGAAAGAAAAGGGCTTCAACTTTACCCTGGACTATAGCTTAATTTTGTTCCAGAAGGGTCCACCCTTGTAGCCCGTGCGGTTTTAACTTTCTTGTGTAACATTATTTTTTATTTTTGTATGACTCAAATATTCAAGTTTCATCCAACTAATTCTGAGAAATGATAGCTTTTCCCCTTGGCTCGTCACCCGAGTAAATCGAATGTGGTCACGGTTTATCTTCCCTGTGAACCCCCTTTACAACGTGCGCCATGCCCGTGGGGGGCGCTTCATGTGTAACTTTATCTGCATGTGTAACATTTTAAGGGCACGCATATATGAAAAGGGAATTGTGAAGTACAGGTCCCAAACTTTTCAAAATGTACACCGCGGTTTCAAAATTTTAAATTCTAGCAATTACGTCTTAAACCTTTCAATAAATTTGCGCTTGAAGGATATTGCGATGATTTCTGTTCAAATGACTGTTGGTAGATTAAAAGTCAAGTGTCAGACTATTTTAAAAAGAGCAAGATGGTAATTCTATACTTTTTACCTAATATATATATATATATATATATATATATATATATATATATATATATATATAATTAAATAAAGGAAACAAAAAAGAGAAGAAATAAAAAAAGAAA
>CAIGRT010184273.1:0-12642 GCA_903798405.1 Fraxinus platypoda
AGTCCAGCAAGCAACTGGCAACGGGAATACTCACCCTGGGGGGCATGGGCTACAAAAAATTATCTAAGTATTGCCCAGAGCTGCTTTCTGATGGTTCTAGTTCTCCTGGCTGGAAAGGTGGGAAGCTACCAACATCTGAACCCGATGATGCTGGAGTGGTGAGTTCAATGCTGCAATACAAAAATATTCCTTTCAGTTAATTCAACAATTGGGTTCACTGAAACATGAATTTAAGTCTTTTTATATGTAAATTCCCCCTTTATCCATGCTCTTAACTTAAATATTTGTGGTTTTCTCTCGCGTGACAGAATTATTATTATTATTCTTTTATCTGGTTGCATTTGTCAATTGCAGGTTGTTGTCAAGGATGTTGTTTCCTTAGAAATTATATCACAGTTTAGAGCTCATACAAGTCCAATATCTGCTTTGTGTTTTGATCAAAGTGGGACCCTTCTGGTCACTGCTTCAGTACATGGTAACAACATAAATTTTTTCAGGACCACGCCTTCTCAAAAGCACAGTGAATCAGGCAGCCATGATTGGAGCACTTCATATGTGCATCTCTACAAGCTGCATTGTGGAATAACTACAGCTGTAAGTATATGTCAATTTCTCTAGGGTTATTCGTTATTATTATTATCATCTTCCTCCTTTACCAAGAGGTCCCTTATTTTGATGAAATTTATTGCCTCTCTTTTTATTCTGAAGGTCATCCAAGACATATGCTTTAGTCATGACAGTCAGTGGATTGCTATTGTTTCATCAAAAGGGACTTGCCATATTTTCGTTCTATCCCCTTTTGGTGGAGATGCTAGTATTCAATCTCTACATTCTCATATCCAAGGTATCTTGTATCCTGTTTCATCTCCACTGTGGTGGCCTACTTCATCTTTCGCTGTAAATGAGAAATTTTCTTCACCGCCTCCTCCTTGTACCCTCTCTGTGGTCAGCCGGATAAAAAGCAGTGACTCTGGTTTGCTTAATTCAGTAAGCAATGCTGCTTCTTCAATGGCAGGGAAGATATGCGTGCCATCTGGAGCTATTGCTGTCATTTTCCACAGTTCCAAGTCAAGTAATTTTGCAAATTTTCCACCAAGTACTAGTTCCTTAGAGCACATCTTAGTTTACACTCCATCAGGCTTTGTGGTTCAGCATGAACTCCAGTCATCTGCGGGGATTGAATTAATTGAGTTCAAAGCAGAAACCTGGTCAGGTCTACAAGTACCACCACAAAATGAAGAATTAAAGGTGAAAGCTGAACCTATTCAATGGTGGGATGTCTGTAGAAGATCGGATAATCTGGAAAGAGAGGAAAGTATTTCTGGGAGCATCTTTGATGGACAAAGTGATCCTGAGATAGATGATGACTCAAAAGCAGTTTTCCATGAGAAGGAAAGTGCTAGGGAAAAAAAACTAGTCAAGAGTGAATTGTGGTCGTCCTCTGAGAGATCACACTGGTACTTGTCCAATGCTGAAGTGAAAATAAACTCCTCTAGGTTACCAGTATGGCAAAAGACCAAGGTATTTATATATTATCTTCTATTGGGTACACAAGTCTAAGGTACTTCTAATAGCATTACTTATGTCATTGTATTTTGTGCTGTTTTGCTGGTTTCCAATATTGAATTTTTAGATGCATTTCCATGTGATGGAACCTTCGAGATTAGAATGTTATTCAGGCGGGGAATTTGAAATTGAGAAAGTTTCTTCGATTGAAGTTGAAGTAAGACAAAAGGATTTGCTGCCAGTATTTGACCATTTCCCTGTCTTGAGAACTGCCTGGATGGACAGGTAATTGTGTTTGTATGTTTTCTTGTTAAATCTTGTGTTTTTGGTCAATTTCTTGTGTTGTCTTGATGTTCACGATAAATGCCTGTTTCATAAATTTATTTTGCCCTTAGGATTGATATATATGATTAGATTGCTAACTTTTTCAGATATGGTTAGGGGCGTACTGGTTCTCTGTCTTTTGCTTCCTACATATCACGTAGTTTGTTATATGGTGGTCCTGGACGAAGTTTTAGGACATTTGAAGTGGTATTGCTGCAATATTACAACTGTTTCTTAAAAATGAGTTATCAACTTTTTAAGTAAATGAGGAATCTCTCAAAAAGTATCTTTTCTTCGAGTAAACTCATTACTCCCGCTCCCTCCTCTCTCTTTACTCTACCCCCTGAAACATGTTATTCATGTTCTATGCGTATTCTGCTTGGTTGTTTGATATAGATCAATGCCTATTGAGGGAAGATATTCTAATGCGCTGTCTTCGGATCCTAGAGAGAAGACTAATGAAGAAAGTATTATCTGTCATTCAGAACCACCATCATTTAGTTCTACTGAAAGCTCTGATGGAGGTTAGTCCTTTTAGTCTTCTATTAATGCTTTAGTTCACCTAGTTCTTTTGCTGGATCAAGCACCCTGAATACTTCGTGAATTTATAAACAGCAAGAAATTACCTTTGAGAAATCTCATTCTTAAAATAAAAGAGCTCACGTGTCTATGTATCTAACTCTGATATTTTGTGGTCAAACTCATTTCTCAAGATTTTTATCAGGATCATCAAGGCGAATTGAAAATTTGCTTGATTTAGAGCACATGAACAGTGATATGTCTCAACTGCACATTAACCGTTCTCTGAGTGAATTAAACGAGGAAAGAGAACTGAATATCGATCTCAAGACTTCCATAATGGACCAGAGATTGAGGACCTCTATGCCCTTAACTCCCGAGCACCCCCGTAGATTAGATTTTCATGTTGATAATAACACGACCACAAGTCTATCGTGCTCATCTGGGAATGAGACCCCATTACTGAACGCTGACAAGTCTTCAGGGACGGAGAAAGCAGTAGATTTTGAGCAGTTCTTCCAGGAAGGCTACTGTAATAAGCCAAACATTCGTGATCCCCACCAGTCAATTGAAGTCGAAAATAATCAAGAGGAGGGCATTAGCAGTAATTCCAATGAGAAGGAAAAACCCGAGGACGATGAATGGATTGGTGGCGTATTTGAATTCTCTGAAGAAGGTAAGCACAGATTGAATTTTAAAACGTCTCATTTCTCTTTATCCTGTTTTGTTTCGTCATGTGAATCCATTATGCAACTTTTCCAATTGCAGGTTAATTGCTTCTTGTGGTTTAAGTTGTCTATAGATTGTGTTCAATTATCGTAAGAATTTCACTCTCAAGTCATGCAAGGCATGCCATGTATATTCTGTATATGGAAATCGTTAGAGACGTGAAAGAAGACGCTTGGTAGAAGTTTTTCTGGGTTTATATTCGCCCATGTTTTGAATTCCCAATCCACCGTGACCGTGTACAGACCTCAAACGATTTGTCTGCTTCATAAAAAAGGAAAAACAAATGAAAAATGAAACAAACATTTAAATTATACATCCCTTTTTGGATTTGTCAGACTCATAGGTAGTTTTTTCCTAATATTTCTGCTGCTGGCAAAAATATGTACTAAACGATTTCTACTTTTCCCTATTTTCTTATTCGGTTGCTGTCTATGTTGTATATATGTTCATTTGTAAAACGGTAAATGTGAATTTATTAGTGGAATTATAAGTAAATTATAAATGCTGAGAATTAGAAATCTTAATTTTATTCTCAATCAATTCGTAGAAAGAAAAATAGGAACCTGAGAATATGCAAAATTTATAGAGGTTCATCACAGTGTGAGAGTAATTAGTTATAATGAAAAGAAATTTACAAAAAATAAAATTAAAATTGTACATTATATTTTTTCATGATAATACGAAATCATAAATTATAAATAGCAGCTCCATATTTTTAAAGCAAAATAAAAATTACAATTGTGAAATTCTAATATTATCTTTAACGAAATATTGATTCGAGAGCACAACAACAATAATTAGATTTAACAACTTAACAATTAACACGTAACCATCAATTACATAATGGAAAACTCTATTTCAGAAAGAAAAAAAAAGAAACAAAAGGTAAAGGAAAGAAAAAAGGCAAAAATTAAGTGGCGTAGCCAATATGGTAATAAATAATGTTCTTGACAGAATATTAAACGGAAAGTACGGGTGTGAATTGGTCGAGCTTATATCTGTTTTAAGGAAAAATATTTAAAATCCTTAATCACCATAAAAATTTCACTGATCTCTGGTAAGTAAATGCTTAGGTTTTAATCCCACAGTTAATTCATACCATTCTAATCCTTTTCAACTTTCTTTCCTAAACACACGGAATAAATGATTTTACATTCACTTGGGTATATCGTACATGAGATCTGCAATTTGAAACTTACGTTTAGGACAGACACACAAACAAAAAGACCCTATTTCTGAGCTGCTGTGTGTACGAGAAAACTGAACAATCTAAGCAAAAGCAGATGGAAATTGTGGGACAGTTGCAGAAACAATATGTTGACTTCATAACTTCTCTGTTTCGTGAGGTAATTACTTTTTTAACGATAATTATTCCTTTTCTTTTTTTTTTCGTGAGGTAATTACATTTTTTTTGACATGGGTTTTTTCTATTTTTGTGTTAAAAAAAGGAATATTTGGACGATCAGTATGTACAGCTGCAAAAATTGCAAGATGACAGCAACCCAGAATTTGTTGTTGAAGTCGTTTCAATTTTCTTTGAGGATTCTGAAAAACTTCTGAATGATTTGGCTTCTTCTCTGTCAGTTTCAATTTCTCTAATTTGGGTTTTATTTTGTGTTCAGTTTTATTAATTGATTTTTTTGTTTTCCGTTTTCTTAATTTTATTTCAACTATACAGTCAACAGCAAGTTGTAGATTTTAAGAAGGTTGATGGCTATGTCCACCAGTTCAAGGGTAGCAGCTCCAGGTATCATTTTTTTTTATTCTGCATTTTTAGTGGAAAATTAAGCTATTTCTTTGGTAATTTTTGCTTATAATGTTTCACTGTTTCATTCACTGAAATCCAGAATTTTGATACTTTATGGTTTAATTTACTCATTTTAAGTCATTTACACATACATTAATGTCAAATAGCCAATAAGAAAAGCTAATGTTTTGTTAAGAGGAAGTACATTAAGATCTGGATGAGGTTTTAATTGGAAGTGAATGATCAGGTCAAAAATTAATTTTTTGTTTTGAGTTGTTCTTCTTTGTGAATTTTGTCTGTGTTTTTTTGACATAACAGTGTAGGTGCACGAAGAGTTAAGAATGCATGTGTTGCCTTCAGAAACTTTTGTGAGGAGAAGAATCTTGATAGGTGAGTCGACTGAATTCCATAATTTCACTTCATAAATGTTTATCTAAGTGCTATTTGAAGTAAGCATTATGGAAGAAATGATCTGTAAGGCTCGGCTGGTCTATATGACATAAATTTTCGCTGCCATGTTCTCTTTGTATGATTTTGGATGGCTAGTTGGAAAACCCTTTTTGCAACTTTCACTTAGCCCCGTTTGATCTATATTATTATCTTATTAAAATGAAAAATATGACTGTTATCCATCACATCCAACAATCAATTTTGAATTTCTATATCTTGTGTAGGACCCAATAACGGTTATATTTTTCATNTAACAGCTATATTTTTCATTCTCATTCTACAATAATTTGGCTCATACAGGACCTTAATATGAACTTAGATGTGGCCATATATTTTATTTGAGTTACACGTGAAAATGGAACGTGGGTATTTGGTATTTAGCAAAATCTTCAATGTTGTTGTGTCTTTTCGATCTAGTTCTAACAAGAAGAAAAATGCCCATACTAAAAGCGTCAAATCCCATCTGCAGTGCTAAAACCATGCCTGAAAAATCAGAAAAGATCAAAGTCTGTCCTTTACACAAAATCACGAATTCTAAAACCTCCGGAAGGAACTGGATCAATATTGTCCATTTTGAGTCAACTCTTCCTCATCTGAATCCAGATGGTAAATTTCATATAGTTCAAACTAAGAAAATGGAAGAGTGCATGGAACTGGATGAAAACAACCTTTGGATATGCATTGAGACTTATTTAAGCCCCCGTTTGGCTCCCATTTTTTTTTCATTCTCATTTTTATTCTTTTTCTCTTTTTTCATTTCAACCACACATTATATCAATAAAATAATATTACACATAAACCTAAAAATTCTCCTTACTTTTTAACCACACATTATTCCATCAACACTATTCAAAAACACATTTTTCTACTAAAATGGGTGTCAAAACAAGTTCTAAAATCGTTGTATTATTTTGAACGATTTTGATTGTTTGTGATTGAGCCTTTCTAAGCATTGGTTGTGATTATCAGGACGGAAATAGTCATGATGTGTTTACCTAGTAACCTCTATCATCACCATTTACAAATCGTAGTCAGCAAATGCAAATCATTGGGGGTAGAGATGTACAATATCTTTTTATTTTGTCTCAAACCTTTTATTTTTTTTGGCTATAGGAGACTCCAAGCATGTTCGGCTAAGCTTAAAAGCAAGTAAAAGTTACTTTTATGTAACTTTTTTCTCCAAATGTATTTGGATATGTTACATTTTCCTTTCTAAGTACAAAAACTTACTTTTGGAAAGAAACTCTTGCTAGACTTGCAAAATAAGTAATTTATTCCCGAATTTAACCAATAAAAAACTCTAATTTATTTTTAAAAAATCCACTTATTTACTTATAAGTGAACTTTTTAATCTTAGCCAAACATGCTTTTACGATATCATAGTTATATCCCAGACAGCTTTTTTCTGAAACAACACGACCAGTGCTTAGAAGTCACTTTCTCACATTATAGAATGTTGTATTGGCTAAACAGAGGAATTTTGACAGGTGCTCAAGATTTCTCAACATGGTAAAACAAGAATTCTATCTTGTGAAGAACAAGCTGGAATCTTTGTTAAGGGTGAGTATTACTTTATGGTGAACTTCTATATATCTAAAATGAATTCATTCTGAAAGTTAACCATAAGTAATAAGCAAATTTAACAATAATCAACCCAAATTTGTCAATCGTAGTTATTCAAGTATCTGCACATAATGAAGCCTCTTGCACACAAAATTAGTATGATATATAGAGAAGGAGTCTAGAGCCTATGCACTTCAATCCCAATGAGAAATTGATGGATGTACACAGGCTTGTGTAGGTTAAACTTTTACAGAAGTATCGATTAACTTCTTAAGAAAGAAGTCGAGATAAGAATAATTCAATGGATGGTGATATTATTACCTTGTTGTCTTGAGTCTTGATAAAAGTTGAGGGATCGTCTTATCACCTTAAAGCCAGATGCTGCTCAAATAATTTAGGTGCTTTTTCAAGGTTTTCCCAGTCTGTGTATTCTAGTATTGATAATTTATCCACATGTTTAACCAAGGAGGTTTTCGAATCTGCTTTTGAACTTCCCTGTGTTAAATGCAGCTGGAGCAGCAAATCCTGCAGGCCGGAGGGACGGTTCCCTTAATAGAATAAGTGCCATTGAAGTCGCCCTGCTATGGAAACAATAGGTCGAAAGCCAACAAGTTAGAATGCTTTTTCTTGTTATTGAGCCGCTTATCAAACTCGAATAATTTGATTACTCGTACTCTCATAGCTTACATGGTAGCGAGCATATGACTTACTTATCTTGTTTAAAATGAACTACGACAAAGGTTGTTAAGATAATCAAATGTGTTTCGACTCCTTTCTTAACTCGAAATGAAATAGAAAAAAAGAACATAACTATCATTCTTAACGTCGAGAAACATGACAAGTACATATGCATGGAGGTGGTCACCTTAGAGTAATGGAAAGTAATCCATATGGCTGGATGAAAGAGACAACATACCTAAACTATATATATATATTGGAGTAGAAGATAAAATATACTCCTAAGTGTAAATCGATACAAATATAATATTAACCTAGTAAAAACGAGGATAACTACTGAAAGCATAAAAATAATAAGGCGCGTTCTTTTAATTCTATTTTTCTCGAAAAAAAATAAAATAAAATAATTCTGCACATCTAAAAATGATGAGAGGCTAGGAGGGTGGTTGGGGTTGGTGAAATAAAACACACATCATTTTGCAATTACTCCCATCGATAGGACCATTTGAGGGGGTTGGAATTCTTTCCTGTAGGAGTTATCATGTCTACAAAGCCCAAATAGTAAAGCAATATGATTACTCCAATTTGGACATGGATCAAGATGTGATTGATAGAAACTATCTACAAAATAAATGTTACTATGAAGTTCTTGAATTGCAAAGATCTCAATTAAGGTTTGAAGCAAGTTAAAAGAGTAATATTATTCATCCCCAGTGGGGATGAAAACACAGTCTAGGTGGTTTTAAATGATAGATTAAATGAAAGGTGAAATTAAATTATTTATTTAATTTTACTTATCATTTAATGCCACGTTAACGTCACGTAGACTGTGTTTTCATCCCCAGTGAGGATGAATAACATTACTCAAGTTAAAAGGGTCACGAGATCGATTATAGAAATTATAGTCCATTTTAGAAAGAAATGCTGAAACAAATGAACAATTTCTAATTGTGGCCTAGTTGCTTTTAGTTGGCCATATCATACACAATTCTTTTAATTGTGTTAAAGGAATACTGTCATATCTACTGGTACGAGTCTTCATAGGGCTATTGTCACTAATTTATGGATTCGAGGTTGTGTGGTCTATCCATGACTAAGATAAAAATTGGATGAAACTCGGTGAAAGTTCGAACCGACTATTATTCAAAGAATCTACTGTTTAGTTGTGGTTAGGAGTGAAATACCACTCGAATTCAGAATCTCCTTGTTATTTTCGAAATGTACTGAACCACAATGACTGACTGTACTCGAGACAAATGGGAGCAAGTATTGTCTTGGACACCAAGCACAAGGATGACCAATACTTAGGCCATGTTTAGTACGGATTAAAATCAGATTTTAATCCAGGTTAAAAGTCAAACAATCAATATTAACCACATCTTTCATGGGTCACAAAACTTTTCAACCACATATTTCAAAATTTTCTATCACAATCTACTAAAAATTTAATTTTAATTCCCACCAAACACCTTCTTAATCTAACCACCAGGCTCTAGCTATCATCGCTGCTCCACCCCCAGCCGTCTTTTTCCCTCTTCCCATTTTACCCTTCTTTGGCTTCTTTCGTGGCATCAATACATTATAGGTGACATTTAAATGCATGCCTCCAAAAGTCACTCCCTCCACCACCCCAAATTTAACTTTCAGTCAATATTCCAATAAACCGATAAAAAATAATCATTCATCAAATTTATGGGGTGGCGACAACCAAACCGTCACGCTGTCCTCATCTAAACCGCCGTGAAAACCAAACCCAATATTCTCCCACATTAAACTGTCTCCTTGTACTTGCTGCGGTCATTGCATTCTCAATTTTCTCCACCTTTCTCCCTTCCACAGTTCCACTAGCCCAAATTCAAGAAAATCGCTTGAAAATCAATGCAATTTTCTTGATTTTTCGACTTTTCCTTTATAAAACCTCTTTATATAAGTTTTATTTTTCTTTCGGTTACACCCCTAAAATGTGGTGTTTATCGAGGAAAAGGAGAGATTATAGGTTCATATTTTGGATGAATTTCATTTTCGTCCTTTTGGAATGTAGTTCTCCAGTTGGTGCAATTTTGGACCCGATTGATTTCTTGGCATTGCAGTCGATCCGGAAGAGTTTGGATGATTTGCCCGGGTCGAATTATTTTGCTTCGTGGGATTTCACTGCAGATCCATGCAATTTTGCTGGTGTTTATTGTGATGGAGATAGAGTGATTGCTCTGAATCTTGGTGATCCACGAGCCGGGTCTCCGGGTTTAACAGGTCGGATAGACCCGGCAATTGGGAAACTGTCAGCTCTCACAGAGTTTACTATAGTTCCAGGTCGGATCATTGGGTCTCTGCCTCAAACTGTGTCTCAGTTGAGAAATCTCAGGTTTCTAGCTGTCGGCAGGAACTTCATCTCCGGTGATATTCCGGCTGCTCTGGGCAAGCTCGGGGGACTACAAACGCTTGATCTTAGCTTCAATCAGTTTTACGGTAGCATTCCCTGGTCCATTGGAACTCTGCCGTCGTTATTAAAAGTCATTCTATGTTACAACAAGCTGTCTGGTTCAGTCCCGCCGTTTGTTTCCCAGACGCTAAACCGGCTCGATCTCAAGCACAACGATCTTTCTGGTTCCATTTCCCCACTTGGCCTACCTCCATCACTCCAGTACCTTTCATTATCACGGAACAGACTGACTGGCCCAGTGGACAGGCTGCTGACCCGTCTGGACCGGCTGAGCTTCCTTGACCTCAGTATGAACCACTTCACCGGCTGCATACCGGGCAAGTTATTCACATTTCCACTCACCAACCTTCAACTGCAAAGAAATCAGTTTTCCGGCCCCGTTGAACCAATCGATCAGGTATCAATCCCAACAGTTGATCTCAGCTTCAACCGGTTTTCAGGTTGGATTTCTCCATTATTCTCTACAGTCCAACACTTGTATCTAAACAACAACAGGTTCACCGGTGAAGTCCCAGGTAGCTTGGTGGACCAGTTATTATCAGCCAGTATGCAAATACTGTATTTACAGCACAATTATTTGACCGGAATGGAGATTATTCCAGTGGCTGCAATTCCAGTGAGCAGCTCATTGTGTCTACAGTACAACTGTATGGCCCTGCCTGTACGGACGCCATGCCCATTGAAAGCTGGGAAGCGAAAAACAAGGCCTGCTGAACAATGCAAACGGTGGAAAGTGTAAGCTGGAGAAGAAAGCGACAAACTTGGTATTTCATGGGTTTTTGGGTAGGGATACAATTACATTTAGAGCTTGTTTGTCTTCCATTATTGGGAGAAAATTAGTGTAATGAATAGTATTTTTTGGAAAATGTGTGGTTGAAAATTAAAATAAATTCTCTTATTTAGGGTGTGTTTGTCTCCCATTATTGGGAGAAAAATAGAGTAATGAATAGTATTTTTTTTTGGAGAATGTGTGGTTGAAATTTAAAATAACTTTATTGGTTTGTGTTTAGAATATTTTATTGGGTGAATGTGTGGTGGAGAATCTTACTTTAGGAAACAATTTTTTGGAATAATGGTAGACAAACATGGGCTTATTTTATTTTCTGATTATAAGGGTAATTAATTAAGTTAAATTAAATTGTGGGTAATCAATTATTTAAAAGATTTTGCTACTTGTACATAAAAATAAATAAATAAATAAATAAATGTACATAATGAATTACTTGATATGATATGGAGGATTCATTATATAAATTTTGATGTACATGTAGCAAGATCAGAATGAAAATTGAGAGAGAATGTGATAAATGATTCCATTTTATTTAGAGCATCTTCGAGAGAATCTTTATTTTAATTTTTTAAAATAAATAGTGAATTTTACTCTTCAAATTTAAGAGAGTCGAACCCATTCTCTATTTTTAATGTACAATAATTTCATTTATAAGTCATATATTTCAATATTCTATTTCTTTAAACTATTCAAACCACATTTACATTAATTGGTCAATTGACATATAAAATATTATGTTAAATAAAATATGAAGAAAAATCGATAAATATTTTTTTAGAAAAGCAAAATGAAAAACCAAAATAAAGAGTTTGTTAAAATGTAAAAGAATTTTGGCTCTCTACATTTAAATATGTTCTCTATTATGCATAAAATGCTAATTATGAATAATAGAGTCAAAATAGAGAGCTTGTTGGACTGTACAAAAATTCTGACTCTCTATATTTATTATTTAAAGATGTTCTTTATTACGCATAAAATGTTCATTACGAATAAAGAGTCCTCTTAGATTGTAGGATGACAAAATAGTAAGTCGCCGATTGTACTGCTTAGACAAAGGGTTGAGTCGTGCAAGGCCCAAGATTATTTTACGAATTTCTGGGCCCAAATGAGGATACGATGGGCCGACATTTACTGAGCCCAACAAATGTCCCATGAGTACAGTCTACAAATGTCACTTTTATAGCTATTTCAAGCACTAAATATGGGCTAAATGGCACCAGGGTGAGTAATTTGTTATCTACAAGATGATATCTCGAATTTTATTAGATAGGGTAAAGATTAATTTAATTCTATTAAAATAATACCCTTTATGAGATGAATTAGACCGCATTATTAACTAAATATTTCACAAAATAATAGGAAGAAAATTAGTTGAATTAAAATACGTATACTAAACAAGTTCATATATAAATAAAATTACTAGGGATGGGCATGATCCAGTTCGGTTCAGTTCGGTTCTTGATCCGTTTCGATCAAACCCAAAATTTTCGGGTATTTAGTAAATGGAACCGTCGGGTCTAAATTTAATTATGGAACAGTTCGGTTCCATTCGGTTCCAGGATTCCGTATAATAATTAAATTTTTTTTTATATTACAACAACGCTACATTAATTCGACTATGACATATTCAGTCTTAACTCTTACAAAATAACGTAGTTCAATCTCGTGATATCTTGTGCACCTCTCTTTGTTGAGTTTTTCATAGATTTGACTCTTAAATTCACAATAAGAAGAAGATAGCTAGTTCACAATAATAGAACAGTAGAAATGATACCACAATATAATAAGAGATTTGGGTAAAATTTAGATCAATTTGATTAAGTTGGGCTTGGTTGAAAATTAGAAATAGTAAAATCATATTTTGGGTTTAGATTAAATTAAGAGGAAATTACACAA
>CAIGRT010184303.1:0-10669 GCA_903798405.1 Fraxinus platypoda
GAGTTGGCCTATTATTTTTTATTTGACACCAATATTACAGGCAATCGAAGACGATAAAATATAGAGGAACGTGAAATTGATTGTCGCGATTTGTGAGAGAGTTATAAGAAAGATTGCAATACCTTGTATATGCATGGAACACACATGATATTTTATAGTCGGTTGATAATCATTGCAATAACTTAGCATGGAAGAAACATGATATTTTGTAGTCGGTTAGACTGTAGAGAAGCCAGTTCTACTGTAGAAAAATCAGTTATAATGTGAAAACTCACGTAACAAAACAAGGAACAGTGAATCCGAGGTTTCCTTTTTTAAGAGAACGAGGGATTAAAGTCAACAATTGTAGGCATCCAAATTACACTTAACCCACGTGTGAATAGTGGAAGACGGATGGGGGGCAGTTGGTGTAAATAGTAGATGATGGATATGTGGCAATTTGGGCTAACGAAAATACGTCCTGAATGATTAGTAAATGACATATTCCCTCTTTTAAGAGGAGAAGGATATATATATATAGTTGTTTGCTTGTAAATTACATTCTTTTTTATCCACTTCCTTTCTCTGTTAAATGTAAGGCCCTGTTTGATAATCAAGATTTTTCTTGGAAGTTTGAAATTTTTTTTCCATTTGCCACCTTTTTGCATCGTTTGATAGTTTTACCCGGAAAATGTTTTCCACCCTCACCCCTCACGCGTTCATTTTCCCACTTTTCAAGGAATTGGTTTTCTTGTTGTTTTGATGGTTTTTGTGTTTTCCAATTTTTTTCTTTTGTTTTGACAATTGGAAAAAATTCAATCAACAATGGTAAAATTTTTTTTTCCTTTAATGGATAATTTACATGCAAAACAAAGTCAAACGAATAGTATTTGGTATAGTAATTTTTTTTATAATTTTTAATTTTTGCAATTGGAACAAATTCTAGACCCAATGGTAGAAAAAATTATCACTTTAATGAACAATTACATAAAAAAACAAAGTCAAACGAATACCAAACTTTCAACATTTTTCAGGTGGAAAATTATATCAATCAAACACAATTAATTACAATCCTCAATAAAACAATTTCTAGACAATTCAATTCCCTATAATTCATTTTCTTTCCACCCATTTTCCACATTTACAATCAAATGAACCCTAATATGCTATCAAAGCTATTGTCTCAGGGTTCGATTCTTCTTCGACATAGCACCATCATTATGACACGAGAAAAATAAACTCCATAAACATACTTTTAGCATCATCATTGACATCTCATTCAAAACATGCAAACAACAGCGACGATAACTCAAGTATCAATTCATCATCTCCGTATTTTGTTCATAACTTGGATAGTCCCGAGACACATGTTGGTTTCGATGAAGTTGTACGGTGCCAACTACAATTCATGGAGTAAACCCATGACACATGCTATTAGAGCAACCAATAGCATTTGATGTAATAGTATGATCTTATCATGACTCACATTATGTAGAACTCAACTTGGCTAAAGGACTCGTTCATGCTAAAACAACTCATCAAGGGTGGAAAAACCTTAAAAGATTAGTTTTTACAGCAGAATGCACTGCAATTTATCAAACTGAAAAGTCATTAGCCTTCCCTCTCAAGGTATCATGATAGTATCAGCCTATTTCACAAAGCTCAAGGGTCTTTGGAACGAGTTAGAGACGTCGAACATTCCTTGTAACAATATTAAAGAACACATAAACCATATAGAAATCGGATGATATAGTTTCTCGTGGGTCTCAATGATGTCCACAACAACATTCTTACCAATATTCTCGTGATGTCGCTATTGCCAAATATTCATCAAGCTCATTGAGATGGAACACAGTGACAAATAACATTGGAAGCAATTGATAACTTTCCCATTGCAATCACAATTCAGAGCCACCACAAACAACTTCTTCAATAAATCTAAACATTGTGACTATTGCAATAGAGGTGGACATATAATTGAAAATTGTCGGGCTCTATGCAAATAGAGAAATACTACATGTACAACACTTGAGTTACAACAATGGATGACAATCTCGAGATTGTCATCCATTGTTGTAAACCAAAGTTGTACAAGGAGAATTATTCATGCAAATATTGTTACAGAAGGGGCCACATTGAAGACATGTAGATTCGAAAATAGCACTTGACTTCCAACAACTCATTAGCTCAATGGAATCAACACAATCAATCTTGACAACAACAACATGGTTCTCGTTCTTTTCATAATGCCAATGCAATGGAGTCTTCACAATCCACACATGGAGTCAATTTGCCAATACCATTGTCAATTTACCTACTGAATCCTCAGCCTCCATAGCCTTCATTGGAACTATACGATTTATTATTGGTATATGGTAAACAATAATTTTATTTGTTCCATCTTTTAATTTAAATTTGACGTCTATTAGTAAACTCACTACTCTAGATTGTTGTCATTCTCATTCCCATATTTTTTGTCTTGCAGGATTTGGCCATGGGTGACTGACTCAGGCAAGAAGCGTCACATACCTCGCATCAAGTTTCTCCACTTTGGCCATAAAAAGGCATCTTTTGATGAAATGGGTAAATTTCACTATGGGTCTCCGACTTTTCCATTTTGTAGCAATTTAGTTTATATTCAATTTATATCCCCCCTCGTTCCCAAATTTCATTAATTCGCACAAGTGATCTTTCATGACTATTTCCATCCCATTTTTGCCGTTAAGATCTTGTAAAATGACATTTCCATCCTTTTTAACTTAAAAGAAATTAAAAGGCGAAAAAAGAAAAAATATATAAACAAAAATAAATTAAATTAACTCATACGTTAAATGAATAGGAAAAAAGTATTATTTTTCTTTTCCACTTCACCCTCATTCCATCATTATCTTCTCCTTTACCCCGTGTCCCCACCCCAGCACATGATCATAACCACCACCATCATCAGTCGCCTCAACTATTACCATCTCTTCTTCAAATGTCAGTCGTAGACTCGTAATTACCATAATCACTTATCACCATCTCTTTTAGTTTATTTTAAGCTAAAGGGTATAATTGTCAGTGTACAAGATTTAATGGCAAAATTGCATGAAAATTGTTAGGAAGGATAGTCTTTGTAAATTAGCCTCCGTTTGATGACCATTATTTTGAAAAAAAAATGAAATTTTGAATAATGATTTTTTTGGATAATGCATTGTTGAAAGTATGAATTTTTTTTAAATTGAAGTGTAAAATATCTTATTGTGTAAACGTGTAATTGAAAATAAATATAAAAATTAAAAAAAATTGTTTTATAGGGAGACAAAAAGGGGCTTAATAAAAGGTTAGGGACGGAAGGTGGATAAAAATTAAATGAGACGAAATTCCTACAAAATGAAAGGTTTAGGGAGCCAAAGTGAAATTTACCCTAATAAAATTTGCCAGGAGAGCCCCACTCTTCCCTAAAACCCTCTCTCCTTGTCTGTGTTTATATATAAATTTATCCAAAACCCTAGCCCCTTTCAGCAGAAAAAAGGAAGAGAAAAAAGGAAAAAGGAGAGAGCCCTACTGCTAATCCGCCGAGCCGTTTTTAGGAAGCAATCAGAAATCTGTAATTGCTGTGCGTAAAAATGTTTTGAAGAGGAAAAGCTGAAAATTATTTGAAGTATGCTCAACCTTCTTGAGCAATTTGTTTACATGTAATTATTGAGGCGAATCTTCTTTCTATATTTCAGGAGGCAGTGGTCGAGTAAGAACGATGTTACTGTTGTTTGAAACGCCGGCGGGTTTTGCCCTTTTCAAAGTATTGGATGAAGGCAAGCTCTCTAAAGTTGAGGTACTGATTTGTTCAAGCTCTATCTGGGTTGGTTTTTCTCTTTTCATTAATTTTGGTTTTTTAGTTATTTGATGGAGGCAACTTTATTGCTTGCAGGACTTATGGAAGGAATTTTCCACTGCTGACTCGGCACGACAGGTGATTTCCTTGTTGCTCAATATTTTATGAGGCCACCTCGCTTATGCATGCATACTGAAACACATAAAAGAGAAATATTTTTTACGTGAATATTTGTTTATGATTGTTCCAGCAGTAGTCTACAATTTACGATTCGGGGTAATGTTCGCAAATAACTTAACTTTCCAGAAAAAAACAATACAATTTTTGGACTGTAATGATTCAATACAGAAAAAATCCTGTTTGTGATGCAATTAGTGACTGTTGTGATGCCAACAACAGGTTGTCAAGCTAAAAGCTTTTTCCAAGTTTGAGAACACATCAGAGGCTCTATCAGCAGCTACCTTATTGATAGAAAGTAAGCCTAGCAAAGGTCTTCGCAAATTCTTGCGCTCCCATTGTGAAAGCGACATTTTAGCTGTGGCTGATTCAAAACTTGGGAATGCAATTAAGGAGAAGCTGGTGAGTTGTCACCATAGACTATGAGCTTGTTACATGATTGATCAGTGATTCAGTTGTATTGCCTGCATTAGTTTCTGCCATTTAAGTCAATGATTTATTACTTGCAGCAAATTGAATGTGTTCACAACAATGCTGTCATGGAACTGATGAGAGGGGTCAGAAGTCATTTGACTGAACTCATATCTGGACTAGCTGCCCAAGATTTGGCTCCAATGAGTTTGGGTTTATCTCACAGCCTTTCAAGATACAAGTTAAAATTCAGCCCAGATAAGGTGAATTGCTATATTCCGACACGATTAAATTTTTCTACGATTGTTTGTGGAAAATATGAACAATGGATTGGGCAATATACTATCTAAGACATGTTATGGAAACTGTTTTAGAGAACGATACTCTGTCTATAGAATAAAACCTGACAATACTCCACAGGATTTTCACATTAATCTGTATATGTCATGGAATACAAAGCTGCGGAGTCATGGTACTAGGAGTGTTATAATTGACTACACGATACTTGTTGAGTTGGTAAATATCTGTCAATAATATGCTGTTTTTTTAATAACAAAATATTTTGCTATTGAATTTTCTGATTTGAAAAAGGAAAGAGTACTCGGTATAGTTCTCCAACTTCATAAAAAATTATGTGAAGTTTGATGATATCATTGACCGTCAGTATCCATTCCTCTGATGGGTCGTTATGTGAAGTCATAATTGATTATGTGGTTGCTTTCACCCGTCATGAATCTAATCAACAGTTTCTTTCCTTTTGTAATTGGTTGTGTGCTTCTCATTTTATTTATGTGCCAGACAATGTTTAATTTTTCATCAATTCTCTTTTGGTTAGTGGAAGAGTTAATAATCAAAATCCAAAATGAACAAGGCCTCGAGTTACTTGAATCTTACTTATTCTCTCAAATCTTTTGCTGTTAATATATAAGGCTCTTCTTTGTTTTCAAACTAGGTTGATACAATGATCATACAAGCCATTAGCTTGTTGGATGACCTTGACAAAGAGCTGAACACATATGCAATGAGAGTAAGGGAATGGTATGGTTGGCATTTTCCAGAACTTGCAAAGATTGTACAAGACAATATCCTTTATGCCAAGACGGTGAAGTTGATGGGTAACCGTACAAATGCTGCGAAACTTGATTTCTCCGAGGTAGAGATTTAACTTCTGCATGTTCCCCTCATCTACTCCAGCTATAAAAATAGACACCCTCGAAAATAGTGTGATAGCTCGGAATATGATTCTGTTGATGCTATGGGAGCCCTAGACTTGGAATATGATTCTGTTGGTGCTTATATGCGTTGTTAAATTGTTTATAGATACTTCCAGAAGAGGTCGAGGCTGAACTAAAAGAGGCAGCCATGATTTCTATGGGAACCGAAGTTAGTGACCTTGATTTGGAAAATATCAAAGATTTGTGCTACCAAGTTCTCTCACTGGCAGAATATAGAGCTCAACTGTTTGATTATTTAAAAAGCAGGATGAACACCATTGCTCCAAATCTCACTGCTCTTGTTGGAGAACTTGTTGGTGCTCGCCTTATCGCTCATGGAGGCAGCTTGTTGAATCTTGCTAAGCAACCTGGAAGTACAGTTCAGATACTTGGTGCAGAAAAGGCTCTTTTTAGAGCTCTGAAAACAAAGCACGCAACTCCTAAATATGGTCTTATATACCATGCATCTTTAATTGGTCAAGCAGCACCAAAACACAAGGGTAAAATTTCTCGATCTCTTGCTGCCAAAAGTGCGTTGGCTATTCGATGTGATGCTCTTGGAGATGGCCAAGATAATTCTATGGGAATGGAAAATAGATTAAAGGTATTTCAGTTTCCAGATTTAGGAAAAGGATATATGCTCTGTTTATTGTTGTTTCTTGTTAGAACTTCTCTCACACTTAACTTCTGTAGCTTGAAGCACGGCTGAGAAACTTAGAAGGCAGAGAGTTGGGTCAGTCTGCCGGATCTGCTAAAGGCAAACCCAAGATAGAATTCTACGACAAGGACCGTAAGAAGGGTTCGGGAGGATTGATCACCCCAGCCAAGGTCTCTGATTTATTTCACTTCCTTGATGCTATTGTATATTTCACTTTTGCATGCCTTAATTGACATCGTTATCTATGCAGACATACAATCCTTCAGCTGATTCAATTCTTGGGCTGACTGAGCCATCGTCCCAGAAGAATGCAGACGAGGTTCCTGTTATAAATGAAGAGCAACAAAAAAAGAAAAAGAAGAGGAAGAATGCTAATGCAGAAGAAGACACTGTCATGTCAAACGATGCAGTCAACGATACAGAACCGAATAGTGAGGCAGTCAGGAAAAAGGAAAAGAAGAAGAAAAAGCAATTAGCTGAAAATGCTGAGTTGCAGAATGAAGTTGATATCGCTGAAGCGGGAGAAAAGAAAAAGAAGAGAAAACGTGCAGAGCCAGATGGAGAAGTTGAACGCCCCTCCAAAAAGAAAGACAAAAAGAAGAAGAAAAACCAAGACTGATCTGTTAGAAATCTGCAAAAGCAGTACATTTGAGTTTCTTGGGCAGGTGGTGTTTTGTAAAATCTAATTCTCTGTAGCATCGATGAACTTATTTTAGCTTATATCATTTTCGTAGCAGGAAGTTGGAGAATGTTTTCAAGCAACGACAATTATTATGAGGAATTTTTGGCAGCCAATTACATGCACAAGAGCTCAGCACATTACAAGGAAAACTGCTTTTAGTTTTGAGGCATGTTATAGTTTCTACTGCAATTTTTCTATTAGTACTGATGATAGGGTCTCATTTCTTTTGGCTGCTGATGCACTTTTAGGGGAGCTTCACAATGGTGAATGATTTCGTGAAAAATGTGAAGTGGTCGAGAACAGAAGGTATAAGCTCGATTTTTGTTGCTTTTCAGCAGCCTTTTAGATGATTTTATGCCGCTTATTTTATAAATCTGGCCTTGTGACTTACATCTCGAAATCTCATCAATGTGTTGGATGGTTATTTTATGCTGTTATTGATTATTGATTTGAGATTTTGATCTTCATCCTATTCAAAACCTTTTGGTTTGAGTTTTGGGAAATTTGATAAGCTTGTTCCTAATCTCAATAAGAAGATTCTATCGTTAGTTAAATTACAAATTTTAGGAATCAGCTACCATGACTAAGATTTGACTAAATGATATTAAAAAATCCTAGCAGATTGAATTCTTTGTATTTCAATATTCTGTTGAGACTCAAATCTATTAACCTTTTTTTTAAAAATAAAAAACTAAAAAGGTTAAGTTACATCTTCAGTCAATAGTACATTGTTGAATGATCTACTTTAATCTAATTAGGATTGTTGACTTCAAAAACTCAAATCTTTAACTAGGCATTTGTCTTGCATGTTACCAAGTACCTACTCACTTTGCCCCCGTTATTCCAAAAAATTATTCTTCTCTCAATTACACAATTTTCTATAAAATAATATTATACGAAACCAAAATTTTTTCCTTCTTTTTCAAGTATACACTCCAAAAAATTACTATCCAAAAATTAAAATTTGAAATTATGAAGGCCAAAGGGGGGCTAAAACAGCAACTGTTAACATCAAAATCACCAAACAGAAAAAAAGAGGCTAGCTATCGTTAGCACCCCGACAATCAATTCAATCGCTGGTACAAATATTAGGGTTGGGTGTAGGAGAGGCAAGCGAAAAGATTAGATTTTAAAGAATTGCATACATTTAATATTAACTGTGTGTGTATATAATATTCAGAGTTGAACGTGCATTGCATGTTATTTTGAAATACTTGATTAAGTACACAACATCCAATTCACTTTAGCCCCCGTTTGGCCCCCTTTTTTTCCCATTACATTACATTAATTTTTTCTTTTTCTTCGTTTCGACCACACATTCATCAAATAAAATAATATTACACACAAATCTAAAAATTTTCATTACTTTTCTACCACACATTCTCCTATCAATTACTATTCCAAAAATTTTCAACACCCAAATTTTCAACACCCCAAAATGGGGGGCAAACGGGGGCTTAAATCAAAAACTTATGTCTAACCTTAAAACAACATCCAATTACTAAATTAAGTTCGCCTATGTCCTCTCCTTAGCCTGCTTCCAATTAACTCCAGGCTCCAGCAGCTTATGAGTTCTACCTGCAAATGAATTTCATAAGAATCACAAAATTGATACACGATTTTAAATCATACACGAGACCCTATAAAATATTAATTAAACGAAAGACTCAAATCAAAATAACAAATAAAAAAAGAGAGAAATGAGAGGGCTTTCGGGCTTCACCTTCTTCTATAAACTGTCGAATCGACTTCTTCTTCTTTACCAGTTCAGTGAGTTCACAATTCAGAGGTAAGCGGTTCACGCCTTCTTTTGCCAAAAAGGGATCATTGGTGCTAGCTATGCTACCACTTCCGCTGCCCGCTGATGGTGTTGAAGGAAGGAAGGCGGCACTGCTCAAGGGTTCAAAGAGACGAGAGTGAGATGCTGATGAATAGTCGTGCACTGCCTTCATTCTTTGGTGCTAGTTATCTTGCAAATCGACAGATGAATTATGGTAAAATGGATAATGGGTACTGATGGAACTGTCAATGGATTGGATTTTGATCCGAATTCCATGAAATTAATGGAAGATGAGTTTAGGGTCTCAGTCCGATAACTCAATCAATATTTAAATCCGATAATCTGTTAACTAAATGGATCAAATATGGATATAGGTCAATCTGATCTGATAACAATTCGATCCGATTTGTTATAAATCGTTGAATAGGTAAAATATTTTTATAGCATGTCACTAAAATAAATAAATTTAGAAAAAAAAAATTCATCAAATTCAAAACATAAAACCAAACCACGTGTACGCAATTTTCTAAACTGCGTAATGCATTGTGAGGTGTTGATGTTTCGGGCTAGGGGAGTTAGACGAAGCCTGTGCGTAAAAAAATAAAAAAAGATATTTTCTTAATTTAATATTATTTTAAATTTTTAATCAATCTAAAAATTATTTGATAATACATACAAATTATAGTATCAAATGCAGTTTTAAAAGCTTAAAAAAATTATTCGATAAATAAGATATAATATAATAGTGCTAATTGAAATATTTGGAGAGTTTTAAATTTTTATTAATTAGTGAAAGATAGGAAAACCGATTAATTTAATAAATTTTAAATAACTATTTTTATAACAATACAGTACACTACAATCAAACCAAATGTATAATACACTATAGCCAAATCAAAGATACATTGTACTGCAACCAAATTAAATGAATTCTTATCCCACATCGAAAGTTTATAACAAAATATTTGAAAATATACTCTATAAATAAGTGAGTCAATAAATGTGCAAGCAACCTTTTGTACCTTTCAATCTAATTGGCTAAAAGTTAAAAAAATTGAAAAATTTATAATTACTAAACTCGTTTAAAAATTGGAAAAAGAAAATTTTAATTTCAACATTGATTTTATTTTCTTAATTTCTTTAATTTTGGATCGGATATCCGATAACATAGCTAATTGAATATGAATTTAACAATCAAATATCCGCTGGATTATCGGATCGGATCGAATAATTATTCTTATCGAATCGGATCGGACAGATTCAATTCTTATCAGATCGGATTTGGATAGGCTCGTGCTAAGCGTTGCGAAGAATTTGCCCTTTACACGTGTCTCGCTCTTGAAAGCCTACATGCCCTTTATTGCCACGCTGATGCTTACGTGAAGGTAGAGATGTCACGGCTCGGCCCTTAAAGCCACGAGCTCGGCTCGGCTCGTGGCACGTTAATTTTTTTTTATTTTTTTAGTTTCTTAGTTTTTTTTTTAATGTTTTTTTTCACGAGCCCACGAGCGCTTGCCTCCCTAACGAGCCAGCTCGGCTCGTGCGGCTCGTGGGTCGCTACAGTACGAGCCCGAGCGACTCGTGGGTTGCTACAGTATGAGCCGAGCGATCGAGCCGACGAACCGCTTAGCTCGATTGCCACCACTACGTGAAGGCCTCACATAACCCAGTGTGTAAAAAGAATAATCTTATTAGGAAAGATGTGCAAAGTCCAACCAAATATAAGTACTATCTCGTTTTTCTTGCATAGAGATATGGAGAATTCATTGGTTTGCTCTCATTTACTCTTCAATTCATAATATATACATCACACGTAAGAACTTAAGCATCAAATTAGAATCACAACAATTTTTTGGTGTATTTTATGTCTAGTAATGGGTCGAACATCATGAGAGCTCTGCCCACAGGTGGCGTGGGCCTGCATTTAAACAAGAGGAAATTACACAATTCCAGG